>BLKR01005587.1:0-76999 GCA_011170035.1 Teleogryllus occipitalis | reverse complement strand
TCAAGTTCTACTTCATAGACACTTCAGTCTTAAATACAATAATTTCTTCATTCTTTTCTCTCTTCTGTGCTCTATTCTATCTCATCGTATGCGCAATTGTCGGTTGCTCGGCAGGTGACATTACGCATGACATTTTTTATATTCACAAAAATTTTTGCTCTTGGCATTTTCTTGCTACTTCTTTCCCTTCTACCGGTTTTCTTCTCTTTCACGTCTTCATTCCAGTTCCTTCTTTCTTCACTTTCCTCCTCTCCCACAGTGTGTATTCACACTCACTTTTCCTTTTCGGAATCTCATACTCTCGCTTTGGTTCCTCTCTTCCATTCTCGTTTGCCTCATCTCCCCTTCCCCACCTTTTTTCCCTCCTCCGCACCGAACGTGTGTTGAGCTGGAGCGCCGGTCTCATTAAAGTGTATTCGTTAACTTAAATCCATTAAGAGGTTCAAGTCTAGAACACGGATACTTCTGAAGCCCGCCTCTATCTAATATGCGTGGCCTAAGAGCATGCTGTTAAAGTGTATAGCCGTAAACTTGATACGGGGGCGAAGAGAAGTGGCGAGACACAAGAAGCAGTAACAAGTACTTAAAAACTTATTAATATTAAACAAGGTGTTAATTGTGGTTTTTATCCGACGTTGGCTTATTCGCTCCCGCGAAAGCCACGAGTCGTGAGCACGTCGTGTGTCGTTACTGTTCTCGCGAACTTCGGCCATAAACATGACGACAAAACGAGGATTATACGATCGGCGAGGCGCGGCCGAATCAGGAAACAATAGCTCAAGGGTTGCGCTGCGCTTCGCTGCCGCTCTCTCGTCGGGTGCGCTGCGCGTGTTCAGTCGCTTCCCCCTTTCACTTCCCTCTCCCACCCTCTCACTCTCTCTCGCTCACTCTCGCTTTCTCTGTCCTCCCCGCCTAATCTCACCTCGCGTCAACACGCTTCGCTTCGCTCGACCCCGCAAAGCTTCGCCTCGTTTCACGCGGTCCACGGCACGTATGCTTCGCTTCGGCTCGCGCCGCCTCGTCTAGCCTCGCCACGCCGGGCCGGGCCGGGCCGGGCCGGGCCGGGCCGGGCCGGGCCGGGCCGGGCCGGGCCGGGCCGGGCCGGGCCGGGCCGGGCCGGGCCGGGCCGGGCCGCGCCGCGTCCTACCTCGCTGCCTCACCGCATTGGTGCGGGTGCGGTGCGGTGCGGTGAATAGTGAAGGACGATAGTCGTGAAGTTGGTCTGCGTGTAGTAATTCCACCAACTCGAGAAGCCTCCCTTGGTCGTGATGAATTGGGTTTTACTGTATGCAGCTAATGGGTGTTGCATACACAGTTGAGTGAATTAGAGCAAAACTCACCTTCATTTTTTTATATATAAAATGAACTGAACGGGTTTTTAGTTTTTTTTATAGACAATGGCAATTTCAAATGCGTAGCAACTCTTTTCTCTGTCAACGAAGACGAAGCTTTCATGCACGTGTTTTTATAACGCATTCTTCATTGTTGTATATTGCTTGTACGTAAAAAGTTTCTTCCACAGAACAGAAAAAAAATACATTCAAAAACTAATTGAGGAACGTATACATTTATTATGTTCTGGCATAAGTTATAATCTGTGTGAAATTATACTCGTACATGATTTTATTTAATAAATGAAGTGGCGGAAATCTGCTCTCTTGTCAAATATGATTGAATGTTTTATTACTGTACTTATATTTGAATAAATACCAACACAATTACATTAAATATGTATTTGAATCTTGGAAGAAGCATATTTTGAAAGAATATTTTACACGTCTCTCTTGGTCAACAGAAAATCACATTCGTCGTCAAGAAATATACATTTTCAGACGTCGAACGCTGTTTTAAAAATTGACAAAAGATATTCCCGATATGTGATTCTGGAAAAGCTATGAATATATGAAATCAACAAATACATGTAATTGCATATCGGTTAAGTCAACCAGTGATTCGTATGTTAATAGCAAATTTGTGTGAGCTGTCATGTATTAATGGTGTTTATTTCTTTAAACTTCATGATATTCAAATGCAAACTGAATGAATATTGAAGTTTGAAAACCTACGAGCAATAAACGTTTTGAAGGAATTGAGTAATTCAGCGTGATTGGCATCCCTCTTCAACGGTGCAGTGATGGCGAGTACTCCATGTGTGCAAAAGTACTTTGAAGCGTAGCATAGAATGCTTACTAAAAAGAAAACCACTACATTTCTCCGGCGTTACACGTTAAGCTCAAAACCACTGCTGCCGGTCTGAAAGCCAGAATACTTTGCTGCGTTCTGTACTATCGAGCTCCATTCCAATGTCTTATTGCCTTCTTTCTCGTTCTCTCTCTACGCTTTTCGACCACACCTCTGTGCAGTGCAGTCTCTTCTCTTCCTCTCTGCCCCCTCCCCCCTTGCCTCGCTCAGCCTCTCGCAGTGCCACACCACCGCGTTCCCGGCCCTGGCTGCAGCAGCAACATCATCCGCTTACAAAAAGAATGGAGGCTCCTTTTAATAAAACACCAGTAAGACGCTTTCCCGCGGTTCCGCGCTCGGGAATTAAATCATTTATGTATTGGACGCAGTACGCGAACAAAGTGTGCCAACGTGGGCGACGGTATCGCGTGGAGTTTTGTGTGGTGGCTTATTCCAACACGTTCGATGCCCGCGGGATGCGCAGCGGTGTCGTGGAGTTTTGCTGTGGAAGCCGTAGATCGGTGAGAGTTCGTGAACTGTTGAGCAACCAGGAGACGGCGACTAAAGGCAATGATGTGGCCCAATTGCGATTGCGGTGAATTCGATCGTCGTTTTTGAGGTGTTAGTTATAAGTTCTTTGTCTTTAATGCCTAATTCTGGGATTGGTTTATAGATGTGAAATTGCAAAGTGAATTAACTTCATTTCACTCTTCTTATCACGAACATGCTTTCTTCGATTTACCAATTTCCAAATAAAAGAAAAACTGATCTACCGGTAAATTGCGTTAATGTGTTATAATACGTAATCCTAAGAAAAACAATTATAATTTAACATGATTGTTAGCGATCAAACATGCTTGAATAGTTTTATTAACCAAGGAAATATCAATAACATCCTAGTGTACGTTGATAGCATACGTAGTTCGAGAGTGAATATTAGAAATAGGACCACGTAATTCTAAGTATTAATACGAAATATTGATTTAAACTTTTTCACCAATGTATTTAGCATTACGAAAACGTAGATATTACAATAATGTTAGATATCAAGTTAGTTAGATATTAATGAATTAATTCTCTAA
This sequence comes from Teleogryllus occipitalis, assembly GCA_011170035.1. Classification (NCBI taxonomy): domain Eukaryota; kingdom Metazoa; phylum Arthropoda; class Insecta; order Orthoptera; family Gryllidae; genus Teleogryllus; species Teleogryllus occipitalis. The sequence goes on along the minus strand of BLKR01005587.1, from coordinate 73,736 downwards.
CTCAAATCAATAATTAAAAAGTACAATTATTTCTGATACTAATAAATGGCACATATACACATTGCCAAAATAAACTACGATCATATTTATACCAACTGAAAAAAACAATACACGTGATTGTTAGGTTTGTCGAATGTTCAGTGCAGGGGATATGAGTATATTAGTTTTGCTCTTCCGTCAACAATCGTCCTCTTTCAACGACTCTTACAATACTTTCTTCCTCAGTTTTGACTGCGCAGTTTTTTCATGCACATAAAAACATTTGCTAGCGTTTTCTTTATTACTCCGTTTTCCTCTTAGATGCTACCGAAATTGTTTTCATATTGTTCTGATAGGCGTTAAGATGTATTTAAGTGAAGATATTTTAATTACGTTACGTTATTAAAAATGTACAAAGCAAGTAAAAACATCACTATGAAAACTTTTTCTTGTAACACTGCGTTATCAAAATGTATACATATTTACAGCCAAAGCACAAAAACATTATCCTACAGTTGATTTTATTAGAATAATTTATAAAAGTATCTACCGCAGTATTTCAGAACATTTTTACTGACCTTTTAGTGCTTTTTTTGTTTTTTTTGTTTTGTTTTTTTGTAAAAACGTTTTGTCTAGCATCTTCACTCTTTCTGATCTTCCAAATGTATTTATATATTTTTAAACTAATTGTGTGAACGTAAAACACTGGCCAGGTTATTTGAAATAATATAACGAATTTCAAATTAAAATATTTACTGAAATACTTAAGAAAATGCGTTTTGAAATCTCCATCCTTGTTTTTAGTAATATTATTGTTGAGGTCATACTAGTTTTTCATTTCTCATTTCCATGTCTTTAGTAATAATTCGTCCTCAAACTTGCATTTTAAATATTAGGCTTCATTTAACGTTGTCCAATGTAAAGAAGACTTCAGAACGTGGTAAAATCCGACGTGATTTGCAAGGCTAAAGCAAATGTTTGCGCTGGGATCAAGAATTCTTTTCGGACTCTCCATGTCGGTGGCGACTGAGTGCCCTGAATTTCCAGGGAATCTGACACATCTTTTTAAAAATATTTCTTATTTTTTACTTTTTCGCCATACTATGTAAGAAGTTAATAGAAATCATTGTAATACTGCGACAAAAATTCGCGATATTTTTAGAGAAAATCTCGGGCTATGGTTATAAGAAGACCTCGGGTAATAACATACTATGCCACATTTCTGAGGAAATTGAGATTTTAGTTTATTTCGACGCCCCATAGATGAATCTAGATGTTGGTTTTTAATTGTAAACATTCACTGTAAGGTTGTATTGTAGAGTAGAGTTAATGTTCTTTATCTCAATGTGTAGAATGCAATGTCTAAATCTTTACTGAAAAATCTTTACTGAACAGCTGAACTCGTGGCTCATTGCAAAGTCGCAAGCCTTTCACCACTGAGATCCGGGTTCGATTCCCGTCGAATCTCATGTGAAATTTGTTCCAACAAAACGAGTTTGGCTGCTTCACAAGGGCTAGTCCAACCTCTGTGAAGTGTCCTAAACCCTACCCGTATCCTTATTCCTTCCTAATTCTGGCCGCTGGGTAGTGACGCAGGAGCGCGCGGTAGGAGGCGCGTACGCGGAGATGCTACCTGGCGGTCCTCTTGACAACCGACTGCGACGACACGCGACAGACTATACTAACGGAGGATTACTCCAAGCGCTGTTAAAGGAGGATTACTCCAAGAAGCGCAAAGCGCTCAACGCCCCCCAAGGGGTTTAGAGACGCGTTGCGTCAAAATAGACGCAACTACTTTCCTTTTTCTCAAAACATACGTATAGTGCCATAGCATGTTATTGCTCCGAGGTCTTCATATATACTCTATTGTTGGGCACTGGTAACGAAAAAGTGGATAAATTCTGTTCCTATGTATTCAGTAAATTATATCTTCCAACACGTTTTGTAGGCTGAATCCACGTTTTGTAGGTCGTTTTACTAAAATAGCGACTGTCGGCAAAGCGTTTGTCTGTCTGTCTGTCTGTCCCTCCCTCCGTCCGTCCGTCCGTCCGTCCGTCCGTCCGTCCCTGGATAACTCTAGCGGCTGAATTGTTTAGTCGATTGCCTCCACAATTGAGATTACCCAGTTCATTCAAAGGAACTCAAGACTCTGCGAGTTCGAAAGGTATATTTGAAATTTTGGGAGTACTTTACATGTAGTCTCATCATTTTTAACATTTTCTCGAAAGTGGCTTTAAGATTTTTTATTAAACTTTCTCCTTGGATAGCCTAGAAAAAGTTAAAAAATGGCACTAGTTTCGTTTTCGTTAAAATATATGTAATTTTTGAAAATTGTGCAAGTTCAATTTTTACGGCATCTTCCTACAACTTCAATGTTGATGATAGAATTTTTTCCGTGATGAAATATTTTTTTTAAAAGTAGATTTTGAAATACAAGCAATCTTTAACGATTATGGTCTTAAAATGCCACAATTTTTTAACCTTTTTTTCGTATGTAGCAAAGGACTGTTGCTGCTGTGCCCATTTTCGGCGAACTCAATGTATTTCCGAAAATTGCAAAAAGTTAACATTGCTAAAGTTCAATATTTATGATAGATTTTTCTTAAATGGAAATATATTCTAAACAATTAAATATTTAAATTACGTCGCGGGCAATCTTTTTTAAAAAACAAGAATTTTTGCGTAATTTCTGTTTGAAATTAATGCAATTAATTTTTTTTCTCAGGAACGGTTCAATTTAAAAAAGACCTCGGTTAGAGTAAAGAGCAGTGATAAGGCAAGTCTCATTTTCGTTGAAGTTTCTGAGTTTTCGGAATCGGAATAAGTTAGATATATTTCGATAAAATATGTTGTTGCCACACCATTAGTTTCTCTCTTGGAGAATATCAGGTGCACATGCAACGAGGTCTATTATTTCTTTGCCGCTTGTAACATTTATCCGTCAGCAGTCGTCTTCGAACTTCTCTTTAAATCTCAGAACCACGAACATTATAGTTTATTAATCTCCTATCCACAACAGACTATTCTGTAACGCTTCATAACTATTAGAGTATGTTTTGATATTTCGCGCAATTTAAGCGTTCTATTGAATTATTGCAAAATTCGTGTATTACACCTTGAATTTTATCTCTCAATTTTAGTTTCCTGTGACAGGTGTCATTGGTAATAGATGTTGGTTAACTCATCCCGAAAATGAGATGGATTTTAGTTTCACAAAGGATCGCTGCCGTGACTGCAAAGTTTGCAAAGTAGCCCAGTGGTCGTGTGGATTTAAAGAGAACCGGTGTGTTTGCAACATGTCTGGATGCTGGTCTGGTCGACTGTGAGTCGCGAATGAAATGAGTTGGCAGAACAACCGTAAGTTAATTAAAAGTTCTGTGAATACATCCTTTCAATGTGGCAAATGTAACGAATGTTCTCATATGAAAATGAAATATTTCGGTTTTAGATATGTACTTATGGTCAGAAAAAGTCGTCTATACTAACGATATACTTACTGAGGTTGAGAGTCAATAATTTATTCGTGAAAATGTCAATAGAATTATGTATTTTATTATGTAATATTTACAAAAGTGTCATCAAAATAATCCATGTGGCACTACAACACTTTTCACGTATTTTCTAATGAGAATGTATGATTATGTGATCCATAACACACCCAATAGTCAACATTGTTTTCTCGTTATATTCATGCATTAGTATTAAGGGATTTCATCCCCTATATCAAATTTAAAGGAGAACTTGGCACCTTCTGAAGAATACGTGCTTCCGTTGTTTGGTTTTATTTGTTTTTGATTTTGTTTTTCAGAGAATGGGCATCTTTATGTAGTGTCATAATGTCCGTTTTTTATTAGATAAGATCATGAGAATATTATTTTATTTATTAAATTTCAATAACTACTTCCAACAGATCATGAGTTTAATGCGCCTTGTTAGTGTTGTTTTCCTATAGAAAAAATGAGAAAACCACTGAGCTAGTGAGATCACGAATCCTTATTTAAATACAACTATCGCTGATGAATTTCTGGAATTGGGTGCTCGGGAACTCTACCACTGTGAAACACACCCGGCAACCGGAGGCGTTTGCCCTCTATGGGATTGTAATGGGCTATAATAATAATAATAATAATAATAATAATAATAATAATAATAATAATAATTGCTGATTGAAAATAATTTTTCTCCTCATAATTAGAAAATTGTCAAAAACAATTACCCAGTGCATCACTTTTATGAATATTAAACTTTATTCAAGAAGTTCAGAATACCTTTTTGGGATTTTCAGTATCCTATAAGAAGAAAATTATAAAAGTGAATATAATTTTGAAGAAATAATCGACATGACATAGATATCGACAGTAATTAAGTAAGAGATATATACTCTAAAATATTAAATATAAAAATACAAATGCAAATATGTCACGTAATAATACTGTGTTAGCATAAAAAATATGATATCAACAATCCGAAGAAGACCTGAAGAAATAAAGAGATAATAACAATTAATGATAAGAGTTCCACGTTTTCACATTGCGAATGCGCGTGATAAGAGGATTCGAGTGTTCCAGCGATAGTGAATAGAAAGAAAAATCGTCGCTTAGTTTCATCTTGTGAGGGGCACGGACGTGCACTTCGTGATATGAGAGCGCCTATTGGTGGCGCCTCCAATTGGGCCGCGTGTTTGCGCGTCCGCGCTGCCTATCCGTCTCACTTTTCTCGGCGCAGCGCTTGCTGGCGCCTCGCAACGAATTTCAATCAGGGATTTCCTGGAGATATACGTCGGCGTCACCTCTTCCGATTTCCCGACGTTTCCCGAGTCGACGAGCTCCCTTACGAGCTTTGGGAGCGCACGGCGCGGGCGGGGGCCGGAGAGGGGGGAAGGCGTGCCCCGGCGAGCGGGGGCTATTTGTCGTATCCGCTGGTGCCGAAGAAAAGGGTCACCCCACTCGAGCGTCACGCTGCTGGTGTCGACGGCGGCGGAGGCGGCAGCTGTGGTGCTGGGAGTGGCAGTGGTGGCGGCGGCGCTTCGTTTCGCGGTGGCTGAGCTGGGAGGGGTTGTCGAAGAGGGGCGGGCGGGGAGCGGGCGGGAGCGGGCCCGGAAGCCACACCGTCGCGGCGCGCCCGCCTCGGCTCGTTAGCTCCCATGCCCCCGCCCGCTTCTCCTCTCCCCCAGGCAGCTTCACCGAGCGACCTCTGACAGCCTCCTACCCCATGACCGCCCTCCTGCTCACGCTCCTGTCCTCCTGCCTGGCCACAGTCTTGCCAGGCCTCCTGCACGCCACCCTGGCCGCCAACCTACCAGCCCCCTGCCCACCCTTCTGTCCGCCCTCCTGGCCACCCTCCTGGCCGCCCTCCTGGCCGCCCTCCTGGCCGCCCTCCTGGCCGCCCTCCTGGCCGCCCTCCTGGCCGCCCTCATGCCCGCCTTCCTGCCCGCCCTCCTGCCCTCCTTTCTGCCCGCCCTCCTGTCGCCCTCCTGCTCGCCCCCCCTGCCCGCCTCCTGCTTACCCACCAGCCCGCTTTCCTGCCCCCCTCCTGTCCATCCTTCAGTCCCCCATCCTGCCTTCCTACTTCCCACCCTCCTGCCAGTTCTCTTGCCCGCCCTCCTGCCCGCCCTCCTGCCCGCCCTCCTGCCCGCCCTCCTGCCGCCCTCCTTTCCGCCCTCCTCCCCGCCCTCCCTCCCCGCCACTCCTGCCCCTTCCCTCAACCGCCCTCCTGCCCGCCCTCCTGCCCGCCCTCTGCCGCCCTCCGGCCCGCCTTCCTGCCCGCCCCCTGTGCCCCAGCCTTCCCGCCCTACTGCCCGCCCTCCTGTCCGCCACCCTCCTGCCCCGCCCCTGCCCTCCCTCCTGCCCTCTCCTGCCCGCCTTCCTGCCACCTTCCTGCCCGCCCCCTGCTTGCCCCTACCGCCGCTCACCCTCCTGCCCGCCTTTCGCTCGCCCTTCTGCCCGCCCCTGCTCCTGCCCTCCTGCCCGCCTTTCGCTCGCCCTCCTGCCCGCCCCCTGCCCTCCTGCCGCCTTCCTGCCCGCCCCCCTGCTTGCCCCCCTGCCCACCCTACTGCCCGCCCTCCTGCCTGCCCCCTGCCCTCCCTCCTGCCGCCTTCCTGCCCGCCCTCCTGCTTGCTCTCCTGCCCGCCCCCTGCTCACCCTCCAGCCCGCCTTCCTGTCTGCCCTCCTTTCCGCCCTCCTGCCGGCCTTCCTGCCCCCCTCCTGTCCGCCCTTCAGTCCCCCATCCTGCCCTTCCTACTTCCCACCCTCCTGCCCGCCCTCCTGCCCGCCCTGCTGCCCGCCCTCCTGGCCGCCCTGGCATGCCGGCAGGCAGCTACCACCGGGGCGACGCCGCGCGAACCGCAGCAGCCGCTGCCGCTATGTCCACGTCAATTGCGCGCTGTAATATTTCATGCGCTGCGACCCCAGCGGTGAGGCCACCCCCGTATGTGCAGTGCTGGCCTCGAGGCCCGTTGCACTGGGTCGCCCCCGCTGCCCTCTCCGCCTACTTTCCTCCTCGCCTCGCAGGGGTATTATATTAAAACGGGAGTTTGCGACTGGTAGAAATGTGGGTAACGCGTAATGGTGGGATATCAATCGATCAGATCCCTTCTATTTGCCTTGACGCTCGTGGCTGCTGGAGAAACGTGAACAGTAAATAATGTTGTAAATTGGACCGGAGTGCTAATTTTTTAGACTGCCTTTGGTGTTTCCTCGTTTTCGAAACTGAGTTAACGTTTTTTAATAAATGATATAGACTTCTTAAAAAATGCATTCAAATTTATCGCCCTAATGCTAAATGAAATGAACAATGCTAATGTAGTGAAATCCGGTAGACAATGTCATTACAGGTAATGCCATTAATACTGATCCTGCAAACTTGCCTCATGTGCCGCCAACAGCCATGCTAGAATAATACCATTGTGCTTACTGACTTGCTGCTTCTGTTTGTCCGACTTTGTGGTCAACATTATCCACTTGTTTCCATTGTTCTCATCACGCATTTCTCCTTCCTTACGTTTCGGTGCAAAGGAGACGGGAATAATTATTCATCGATCCCTCTGGGAACAATCTGTGGCACAAACGAGAGTACGGGTTTGCACTCAGCTGTCCGAATGCCGGCGCGTTGTAGGCTTGTTCGCCATTTTGTCGACCTTCTCGTGGGCTCCTTCAGAGCAATTGCATTGTTCCATTATTTTCGGTCTGAAGAAGACAACGTGGGATCGTCGAAACGTGAAACAAACTGACAACCCGCACCCGCACAGTCTAGACCAAACACACCTGCCGTGACACTGTGACACTTGGCCCGAAAACCTAGGACTTCTCATAGAGTCGGGTGTGCACGCCGTAAAACTTCACAATACTTGGTGTGGAATTCGTGCGAGATGAAATGAGTTCGAATTTTTCAATAAAAGGTTTTTACAATTTGCTTGACCGAGGCAATATAGTCAGGCATATTATACGTCTAAAGAAGCATTAAATAAAATGGAATAATTATATTAGAAAAAATATGAAATAGAAATTTAATAAGCTCATTCTTCTTTTCCACAGCTTCCGTGCTAGTGTTTTATCCCCAAAACAAGAAAAAAATGCTATTTTGGTTTTTACGGAAAACGAATGCTTACTTTCTCTTATACTAATCGTATAACAGTATAGAGAAAGTTATACAATGATGACAAAAAATAAAAGAATTGCGACGAAAATACACATTGATATATCTGATATTTAAAAAAATAGTTTTTAAACGTCTGTCGGTCCGTCCCTCCGTCCCTCTGTGTATATCACTATCTGTACTTTACGCTGGATTTTCGTAAAAATTGACGTTCCCTATCGATTTAGCGAAATTCGTTGCTCAAACTTCACTGATTTCAAAGCGAATTTAAAGTGAATCGTTTAATTTTGGAAGGGTAGGGGAACTGTAGGTGAAACCCGTCGTATATTTTCAACTTTTTTGAAAAAATTGCTCAAAATGTTTTCTTTAATATTTTTTGTCGAAAAAACAGAGTGCACTTATAAATATGTTATAGATCTTTCCTTTAAAATATTGGAAATATAGAACATTCAAATCTCCAGCGCTTCGTTTGCTGAAGAGAGTTATTCGAGAAGGCTAGAAAACTAGTAGAATACTCGTTGCAATTTTACAATTTTACGCAACCGTCGAAAATAATATGAGAAAATGTCTTATAACACCAGTCGATTTAAACTATCATCCTCTTACACCAGCAGCCCGAAAACGAAAACATTTAACAATTTCAAATTATTTTGTTCCCTCTTCTGTAATATTTGAATTGTGCTCAGTATCAGCTTTCTTGTCGAATCCTGCCGTCCGTCTATTTTCAGCCGCAACCTTCTGCATTCCTAATACGCGTTGTCAGTCTTGACGTGTTCTGGTAATTCAACTCGAGCGTCATGTACACACGTCGAGTTTGGAATCGAACTAATGTTTGTGGTCTGCCTTTCCGAGCAAACGACGACTCTCAGGGGTACAAACTTGCAGTAGAACGGCAAATGTGAGTGTTATTTTACTTAAGTAATCTACTGATATAATAATGAATTTCTGCATCTCAATTTACTGTGACGACCTACGGCACGTAAGGTAAAGGCACTGGTAGTTGACATGTCACCAGTAGTTGGCACTTTCAAATACACAACAAAGCAATTCAACTCTAAATGATTGCCAGACTAGTATGATAGTTACTGGTTTACAATGCAGATGGCTCCACCGTACAGAAATTGTGTAAAGTGATAATTACAGGGTTGTTATTTTCTTATTTATAAGCATTATATTTGAGAGTGTCAGCATTCGGATTCTGTCGAAAAGCGACAGCTTTCAAAAGTAAAGGGCAGGAAGTAGGAACCACAATCGTACGTTAGTACGATCGAAGGAAGTAGGAACCACAATAGCTGTTTCTCACGGCAGAATTGCACAAAATTCTATTCAGAGTTAAAAGAAGCACAAGACGTGCGTTTCTGTCCGACACTGCCCATTCCTGTGCATTTATGCCGCAGAGAATGGCTACTTTACCAAACGAACGTTGCTCCTGCATCCTATCCTCCATTTTCGAACGCCGTCACTTACATACAGAACGTGGATGCTGACTGCTGACCGCATTCGTACATTTCATGTTTTCAACTGTGTAGCATAGATTTTTCGTTTAGACAACTGCTCACAAGGGGAGAAAAAATTGTCATGGCATATGGATAAAGCCGTCTTGTACTTATAAAAAGAAATGTACTTTTACCGCTTGTCAGGAATAACGGTAAATATAAGTATTATATTATAAAATAAAGACACAAAAAATATCAAGATAAATATCAAAGTAAAAGCATTCAACATCCAAGAAATATTACATCACCTTTAAGCTATGATCGAAGGGTTGGTATGAATACATCGAGATATTCTTGTCTCCAGGCATGCAAAAAACATGGATCGCTGTTTATCCATTATTCAGAAATGTAAATGATAACTTAAGCGTATCAGCTGTGCCGGCAGGAATGCCACTCTCGTATGTTCTCCCCCACAATTTCATCTTCCCTGACTTGTTACTCCCCTCTCGAATGCTCTCGTTGTCCCCTCTCTTCTCTTTCGCGATTCTCTGCGGTTGTTTGCGGTTCGCTAAAATTCGCACGTCGTTTTTTATCTACATCGCAATGCGAGCAACTTCATATTTATTCTCGCGGATCGTTGTATACGGTTTGTTTACCCGACAGAGGTACAGAACAACTTCAATGCATCACGTAAAACTACCGGTCCGACGTTGATGATATTTGGCTGGTGAGCATTTGGCACAAAGGGAGTAACATGGGCTGCGTGGGAATTTGTTACTTGCTTGGTTACCGATTATTTGCATTTTAACGAAGCGATATGCCCGCACCTTTCCAATTTACAACTACTTCGTTTCCATCGCGATGTATGGTTCCGTGGGGCATGACGACGCTGTGCACTCGGAGCGTTCGTAGCGTCGCCAGCGGACGGAAACGAATTGCGTATTATGGCGACTCACGAGATAACCTCGAAAACCGACGAATTTGAAACAATGTGTGTATCGGTCAGTAAACTGACGCGTGTGCTAGTTGAGTTACATTGTCCATGTGACGTCGTTTCGTTGTATTCGCTATATCTAATCATTGATACAAACTCAGGGGTCGGCGAGACCAAAATTTTCGCTCGACGTGTTGCTGGGTGACTGTTGTATTTTTAGCAGAAATCTCTTCATTGTGACATTTTAGAGATCCTCATAATCTCCCAGTAGACAAAGGCAACGAAATTATGAAATATGCTTTCATATTTTTCTCCTGTGCAATTTTGAACTCCAGGGACAATGTGCTTCTACTCACTTATTTTGAGCATTATTTAAAGTAGGGAAAAGAGGGAAGCTAATTTTGAGTAAAATGAACGCTTATTTTGATACTTCAAAAAGAAAATTCATTTCAGGATCATGAAATGTAAAAACGTGGTGAACAAAATTCCTTTATCAATTCGGTGGCTATTGAAATATATTTGCAGTCCTTTTCACGGAAACACGATTTCGCTTTTGTGGGGAATACTATCAGAACGTAGTTGAAAGAGCATATTTTACGGTTAAATGCTCTAAGTTGTAAGATTAATGCACCTCAATTGTTCTCCACATGATTTGTCTTTCCAAAGTTTACAATATATAATCCGAATACCATCAGAAGTTTGCATTCTATGAAGTTTCCCTAGACCAGTTGCACAATTTCTTACGCGTGGATGGGAACGTCCTGAAACTTTCTGACTAGAGAGAGAGAAAAGTAATTTTTCTTCTTACCGTAGCGCAAAACGAGAGATATTAAATAGATAAATCTTATAAATTCAATAGAAAAAATTCTTTGCTTTTATAATTAATTTATGTATTCATGTTTTCAATATATTCAAATGAAAGTGCATTAGTTAATATTTATAGAAGTAGTATATTTGTACATTTTAAATTACGCATAATTAAAGTTTAATATAAACTTTCCAGGCCATGTCCTACTGAAACACTTTAAAACGTGATAAGTACCTATAATGTTCTTTCAAATTATCTTTGCAATCTCTCATCTCTCTCTATAATTTCAAATAAATTTAGTAACCATCCAACAAACGTTTTGTGAGACTTTTTTTTCTTACTGCGAAGACTATTATTAAGTAGGTGTAATGAAATTCAAGACGAGCAATAGATGGAATATTAAAAGATGAAATTACAGAACGTCTCCTGTTCGAAATATTCAAGCAGTTATCCTTGTTCAGAATTTTACACACACAAACAAATATTATATTGTGACCATCCGTTTTGCCGAGGTCTCGGAAAACGGAGCACATCAATATTCAAGAATAAGATAAGCTGTTTGAACGCGCGCCAACGCGCATGAATACAATCCGAAAATGGAAAATACGAACGATATCCGTAAGAGAGCGTCTCGGTAGAGTATGCGACACCGGTAGTCGGGAGAAAGAAAGCTTTCTTTTCTGAAGTAACAGCTGGAGAGTGAGGACCTACCGATCACGAGAAGGCGGCACCTCGTACTGCTACGGACTTCAGGACTGCATCTACGATAAAAACTCTTCAAGACATTCGAGGAGGTAATTATCATATTACAATGCATTAAAACAATTCATCAGGAAAAGGATGAAAGTATAAGTGACGCATTTAAAATCTTTGTAAGAGAGAGGAGTGTGAATAGCATGAAACTAACGAGGCCATTCATTTCTTTTCTTTGCAGTTTTTTTTATTTTTATATTTATTCTTCTTATACAATAGACTCAGTTGTCGTATTGTAGATTCTTTTAAATATGGAATTAAAAGCTAGTTACATTCTATAAAAGAATACGAAAAGAGTATCAACGGAAAACGAGACGGAGGCCACATCGTGAGTTGAACAACGGTACTGGAAACAGGGCGACCGTGCGGTTCTGCAGAGGGGCGGCTTTGCTCCCGACCGAGCTGCAAGGACAAGGACATCGAGCGATTGGAAGAGTCGACGCCGCAGATTTCTCTACGCCGTGAGAAGACACAGTAAGGTCGTGCCAACTTGAACAATTTGTAGATATTAGAAGGAATAATTTGTTTCGGAAAGAAAGTATTAGTACAGGTTCTTTATACCGATATTCTGTGAAAAATAGAATCAATCTTTTCTTTCAAGAAAAACTTAGCTAATTGTAAAGTTGCAACTAGGAAATTTACGACTGGAATGATTAGGCAAAGTTTTAAGTATTCTTTGAAATTGATTTAAATGAGAGAAAGGAAACAGTGTAGTTAATTATTAAGAGTGTAAGTTGTTTTCTTTTTTTTAGCAAGACAAAATTCTTGTATATGTAAAGTGTTTTATGTTCATTTACTGTAACAGCAATTTAATTAGAATATACTTAAGTAAGTGGAAAGTGATTCGACTTGAGTTTCTGTGTAAGTGCATTCAATCCACAACGGCCCACATGACCCTGATCCCCGCTATTCTAATTGTATTTTTTTATTTTGCGCCCACCTTGAAAACCCATTCTGAGCTAGCCGGCGGAGGGGTGGGTCGCAATATATATATATATATATATATATATATATATATATATATATATATATATATATATATATATATTGAGGAATAAACTTTTGTCAATAAAGTAATATAATTTGTAATGGAACTTATTTTGATGGCGCCAACGGAAAGCCCTCATATGCTTATGGCACCCCTAACTGCCCAACATTATATCGAAATGTTCATGCAAATGATACATCCTCCAGTTCTTCGTGCAGCACAGTGCGGCTTCGTGCAACGCGGCTCACTATGTTACCGTTGCACTCAGCTTGACTGCCTGGAGTGACACCCTTCGCGGGACCTGCACGTCCGCCGAGAGTTCAGTGTTCGCGCCGAGAGACGGGGTTATCAGGGCACGTCAGGTTTGCACACAGGAGTACCTCGAGCCGGCACCCTTGGCTTCCCGACCTTCCCTTCCCCGACGTTGCACACGCACCGCCCCTTCTCTCGTGCCGTCCTACAGTTCTTGCTTCGCCCTGCACCGCCAAGCTCTTCAACTCCGCCCCGCTCCACTTTGCCGTCTCGCTCCCCAACCCCGCTTCGCTCCCCCCCACCTCACTCCACCATTCGTCCTCGCTCCTCCTCCCCGCCTCACTCCTCCACCTGGCCTCGCCTCCCCACCCCGCCTCGCTCCCCCACTTCGCCTCGCTCCCACCGCCTCGGACTCCCACCCCGCCTTACTCCCCGCTCCGCCTCACTTCCTCACCCCGCCTCGCTCCCCCACCCCGCCTTGCCCCCCGCCCCGCCTCGCCCCCACCCTACCTCGCTCCCCAAGCCGTCTCGGCTCCTCCACCCCGCCATCCACCACCCCGCCCCCACCCCCACACCGCCCCCACCCCCACCCGCCCCACCCGCCCCACCCGCCCCCACCCGCCCCCTCCCCCCCCCGCCCCACCCCCACCCCGCCCCCACCCGCCCCCACCCGCCCCACCCCATCGCCCCCACCCCACCTCACTCCCCGCCCCATTCCCCCGCCTCGCTCCCCACCCCGCCTTGCTCCCCCGCCCCGACTCGCCCCCACCTTACCTCGCTCCCTCACCCTGTCTCGCCCCCACCCTCGTCTCGCTACCCCAGCCCGCTCCCCCACCCGCCTCGTTCCCCCGTCCCGCCTCGCCACCACACCTCGCCTCGCTCCCCCGCCCACTCTTCCCTCCGACTCTCTCCCCCACCCATCGTTCCCACATTGCTTCTCCCCCGCTCCCCTACGGCGATTTCCCGCCCCGAACCTCCTCCCGACCTACCCCGCTCCTTACTCTTCCGCCACGCTCCGCCCCTTCCTCCCTCACCTCTGTAACCTTGTGAGTAGTCTCCCCTTTCTCTCGCACCTGACACAATTGCGCTTCCTTCCGACTGCACGCCTTCCCGCGCACGATCTCGTTTCCGAATTCGCCCTTGCTCTCGAGTAGAGATACCGATATTCCCACAGCTAGCTCCTCATCCCGCTTTCCGCTTTCCATCTCGAGCTCGGATCAGGCTTCCGTGCCTGCTTTGGCTGCCACATCGTCTTCGCTTACTCCACATCTCTATTGGCTGTGTTGAGGTCACGACGACAGTACTACTTTCCTGGCTTCTTTAATATTAAAGATAGGTGAAATAATATCATCAAACAGTTATATAAAAATATTTTATTCTACGAAATACATTAAACAATAAAAATTGTTTCATCTTCAGTAAGAATTCATACAAGATCTCGGGTGGAACTACAAAGAACTTTAATATTGCTCCTGCCTGTTCATACTTTTCTTTGGAGAAGCATTTTTACATCTCGTCTTCTCCCATTTTCGACGACACTTCTGTAACCTCGTTAATGAGCCCCATTTATGCTGTGTGCACTGTGTACATCACCCTTTGTTAGCTCCTTCACACCGTCGTTCACAAAATGCCTATCATTCGTCTGTGCCTGCTCCTATACTATTCCCGTAAGTTTTCCTTCCACGGCCTTTCTTTTTCTTTTTCACATTTTCTTTCGTCGCTTTTCATTTTTGTAAGTGTTCGGTTCTTCTCAGCAAATGCTCATTTTAGTAAACATTGCCCGTGTTTACTTCACCCTCTTTTCTCTCTCTACTCCAATATATTTCTTCTCATTCTTTCATCACACACTCCTCATTACCCCTCATTTCACACTACCTACGTATGTTTTGAATACAATATCCAAAAGTTTTCACTTTTCCCTTCTTTTTTCTTTTCACTAGCCAACTTGTTTACCTTCACTCTTTAATTCTCATTTTCTCCGAGACTTCGAACCGGGTTCCCTACATTTCCATCATCACCCTCACAACACGGCTCATATTACGGCCCCTCTCAGCCACATATGCTCTCCCTTACCCTGTTGTTGCCCTTGAGCCCTTGCCCCCTCTCCCGACCGCCCTGTGCCCTAGAGCTGCGCCGAGCATGCGCTCGTGTTCGATGCCCGTTCCCCACCGCCCCACGCATATGCATGCATGCAAATTTATTCGGTGAAAATTGGTCCGGTCCGGGAGACACCGGTGCTCTTATAAGCACATACAATTACACGAACGTATTTTAATAATTACGTCAACGATGAGTACCCTCTTAAAAATACGCCTCGCGGAAAAAAAAATATTGCCCTCCGTCCAACGAACTGGGAAGTAGGTCAAGTGTCCCCTGTTCTTCCACGTATCTCGGTGGAGCGGTAAGTTCTGATTAAGGAAAAGCTTGAAATTCTTATGATTAATTTTACAGATATTTAATGAGATAATTTAGTTTTGAAATTAACGTACAAGAGATCATTGAGATGACAGTTCTAGAACCAAATTTTCTCCGCTTCCTCCCAAATTAGAGAACATACGTTGGAAATTTCCATCCATCGAAGATATTAGAATATTTAAACTTATGTATTAAATAACACTGTTAAAATTAATGTTACTTACCTTGTGATGTTCAGTATAATCTCTAATTGTATAGAAACAGTTATGCAGTAGAAACGATTTCACTTGGGATTTAAACTTTTCTATCGAATTTAATCGTTTAACGTCATCTGGCAATGTGTTGTAAAATAATGTACATGTATTGTATGTGAATTTTTTGTAATGAGCTGTTGATAATGTCACCTGATGAATATGATTTCTACGTCGAGGGTATAGTAATAGACATCGGCGTTTTCTGAAAATATATTCCCGCCCTTAAGCAAATCATTTTTGACAAAAACCACTGATTCGTAAATAAACAGACAAGGCAAACGTAAATTTCCTAGTTTAATAAAGAGAGGCTTACCAGAATCACGTGAGTGGGATTTGGTTATTATTCGTACAATTCTTTTTTGTAATCTGAAAGTCTGGAAGCTATAAGATGTATTTTTCCAGAATATTATGCCATATCTCAAGCGGGAATGAACATTCCCGAAATATACACAACGAGCAGTATGAAGGCTGACCGAATTTGAAAGAATTCGGTATGTGCATGTACTCATTTTCTCTCCTCAGTTTTTCAGTTTTTTCTTATGTAATTTGGCGTTAATTCTTGACAGACGAGACTGCGTGTAGCTTATCTGTTCCTGTACGCATAGTCCTGTGTCCGATTCCAGGTGTCAACTCGATTTACGGTATAGTGAAATGTGGAAGTTGTATGAATTTAATGGTTGCGGAAATTGAGGCTTCAAGTGGCCAATGATGTGAAGGGATCTGTCGCGCTCACCATGTGAGGCATGTTTGTACCCCCAAAACCACCATCGCCCGGCTTTTGTCCGGTTGGGATCACGTGCCAATATGTTTCGAGTGAGATCAATCGTGCAGTGCATCGGTGAGAGGGATATACAAGGCAGCCAGCGGTAAATGACGTGACTTCACGAAACACTAGTCCCCCGGGACTCGTTCGCCTGTTTAGTTTAGGGTGTCTCACAAACTGAGAATTTGATTACTGATATTTTGTGTGTCTTTAAACCATCCTTCTCACAACTCGCGAAAATAGTTCGAAGGATCATCTTAAAGACATTACTTGTTGTATGTTAACACGTGAACACTGAACGTGTTAAATTTATTTTATCTGACATTTTTCTTGGCATCGGTTTGAGCTTTCTTCTTCTTTCTCGACTTTGAACTCTTTTCTCTCTTTGATTATCTTTGCTTTAGTATTTTACTTTTTCCATCATTTTCACATTTTGTTGTTCAACTTGTTCTTACCTTCAATAATTGAGCTTAATTTTCGCTTTCGCAGACTATTGTTCTTTCTGGAATCTTCCCATGACAACAAATCGCATGAGTTGTGTTATAATGAAGGAATTAAGAAATATAATAGGAGTGTGTTTTTGGTGTTAATGTTATTTCCATTATACTTTAGTCAGAGAATGTCATCAGCTTTCGAATAAACGCAGAAACCGAGTTCGGCAACGAATGAGAAAATAAAACACATTATAGGTACAGCACGTATGTTTCCGTTTATTTTTCACCCCCCTTTTATTACCATATTGAGATGAAAGTAATGGTTTATTTTTATTAGAGGCTGAAATCAATAATATTAAAGGGCTTACCCTAAAGTGTGTTTGAAGAAAGATTTATATTTACCTTTTCTCCAGTTAAAACAAATCGCATTCTCCTATCTCTCTTTAGTTTGTTTCTTCTTTTGGAAACCACCTTGGACTCCGATTTAATTAAATTTTAAGTATTTTATAACATTAAATAGATATAACTAAACAAGATATAGGAACGAATTTAGGTCTCCAAACATATTCCACGGTTTCAAACAATGTTGACAGTGGTGCACTGTAAATTAAGAGTGTTCTCATTACAAGTATAAAGCGTGTAAATGTGTAAATTAGAAAGGTAGGAAGAATGCGGGCGTGTGTATACAAAAGCATCCAACTTCATCTAGAGAACATAACCGTGGAGAGTTGCTTTTAATGACGACGATGGTGTAGCTGATTTTCATACCGTAATAATCCGACCCTCATCTTTCGCAAATATTCTTTATTATCAAACCCATATTTAATCTATATAAACTCTTCTATTTATTAAGACATATTTTATGGGAATTTAAAGAAACACTATAACTCGAAAGAAAGAAGTTTGATTGTGGGAACTGGTTATCTATACTACTAATTACCAGTGTTCGTAGAAATGGAAAGTAATCTATTCAGTCAAGTGAGAGGTATCTATGGTATTGTTAGATAACCTGGAAATCGGTAGCAGGAAAAATAATAAAACAATCAAATAATTTCAAATTGTCTTGAATATGCAAATATTTAATTGTGCTACTACGCCTATTCTTATATTGCGTTTATCGACTGAATTTTCATATTAATTGCGTCAAGTTGACCTCACGCGAAAGCAAGGACGAGGCCCTCTACTATTAAATGTTTGATGTTCACATTTTTTATATTCCTGGTATATAAAGAAATATTGTACTGTATGTATATAGTTTTCTATATTTTTGCAGAATTTGAGAACTGGTGTGGTGAAATTATTTACTTTATTTCAATACTCTACGAGAGTATTTAATTTGTTGTTTTTGAGAAGTGTGCGTGCTACTTTTAAGAAAATCATTTTTGTGTTTTTTTGTTGAAAAATTAATTTTGGGGTTTAAAGTGTGACTTAAGGTAAAATTCCCTTTGAAATTAATTCCATATCCACGAAAGGTTAAAACATATAAGTAATATTTTGCTTAGCGTATACAATAAATCGTTTTATCAGATCTTTTTTGTTTCTGAATTTTCTCCCAGTCGCACAAATGGGGTTGTAATATGCTCTGATGTTCCCCTCTGCGGATTGGGCTGCTGACGATATTAGTCGGCATGTACTACATGGACCACGTGTGCACCAACTGTGCTCCCTTGTCCATGCCATCTGCATAGTGTAGTATGTAGTGAATGGTTAATCATCGGACGCACAAGAAAGGACAGATTATGCCAACGTGAGGTAAGATGTCCGAAATGTATGATAAGCCACTAAGGATATCATTGACACACATTTTTCCTTTGAGACCAATTAACAACATTATATATTTCTGTGTAGATTTTCATTGACTAGGCGAGATATGTTATTTCTGTTCTATTGTATTTCTCCTCGAAACTGGAAATAACATTATCAGTCATATGTTTAGTCTACACTTTATTAAAATTAACTATCATGGTTTAAAGATGTCCATTTTCTAGTAAAATATTTTAAAAGTACGAAATAGGGAAGCCATTGACAGAATTTCGCCAGTACTAACATGATCGTCGTGTTGTTTAAAGACAAATTGCATTTCAATTGGCTTCATTTGAAACTGTTCCTGAGTTGATGGTTATAAATAAGGGACCTATCAGATGAAGCAGACTTTGCTCACTAAACTGGATGCAATTTAGCGGAAAGTGAAATAAGCTGATGTAGTTGATGTAATTATATTCTTGCGCTGTGTGATTACATTACGTCAATTAAGTGTAATTCTGGTAATTACATTAAAAGCAGATCCTGGGCTCGAGAGAAATAACCAATGCTTTAATAATCCGAACGAATCTGCTTTTAAGTTGATGATAGACGCTAAATAATTTTGTCGTAGGATTTTCCGGATAATTAGGAGGTGTAATCTTGTGTTTCTCCTAAATGTCCCGGATCGATACAAGGCCTACTGCAGTTTGCACCTAAATTAAACAACACTTACCTTGTTTTTCTCGATTCTATTACATACTTTTACTTCATTGTGAGGCGAAATCAAAACGAATGTAACAAATGCAAAAAGTTTACTTTGGGAAATATGTTTCCCGTCGCTTACTGACCTGACATCGGATTTATCATGGATACTGGCAACTAAATACTAATATCATAATTTATACATTAATTTGGTGCGAATAAATTAATGATGTTCATGAAAACCATATTAGAAGAAAGGATATTTACCTGTTGCAGAATTTCATTAATTTTCAGATATTGTCCATGGGGTGCCGTCACAACAATGTGAGCATATTGTTCTCTCCCCAAACGTCACATACAGTTTTTTATTGTTTTTATGACAAATAAATAATGAAACATCCATTGAAGAAATTTCCTTCATATTCAGAAAATCATTGCTTATTATGTTGAATATGAATAATTAATTTTGTAACTACTATAAAACCGACATTGGCTCGAAATATGGCAAATATTTGCACCATTTTTGCGTTTTAATCTGATTTTGTAAATCGTTTATTACTTTTGTCGGCATTTAGTTTATTACGAGATTCATTCCCTAGGTCATGACAACTTTGTTTCCCAAAACAACAAATGGTAATTCAGCATATGCCGTACGTACTACGTTGAAAAGCCTGTTAGTAACTGTAGAATATGCCATTGCAGTTGGCGTATCAGAAATGATCGACAATGTCGTACGGAGCTAGGCAGAGCTTTGCGTGATTGTGCGTTGTCTTGTGGTAGTGTTGCACGTGGAGTGGAGGCCTCTGCATTGCAAATGAGATGCCGCGCATTGGACGAGAGTTGGTACACAAAGACGACTCGCATAGAGCCGATGGCATTTAACTCGACATTGGCAAAGATGTGAACAAACCCTGGGGAATCATTTGGCAGAGTATTAGCTCTGTGTAAAGTACATTGTTTCGTTTGGTGCCTCATGAAACAATGACCGGCTGACGTGGCTCAGGGTATCAACTTATCAGTTGCACAGCTTATCAGTATCACTGCATTATGGCTGATCGAGACGTTTTAAGGGTTGAATCCTGACTGTGGCATGACTATAGACTAGCTAGATAGGTAGGTCGAAATTAGCCGCTGTCTGGAGGGGGATGATAGCAGCCTGCTGCCCTGATCGGTAGTTTTGTGTGATTTCTTCTATACCAGGCGAATGATGGAGAAGTACCATAACAAACGGACTACGGACCGCGCGCGATCATTCCTTCCTTCCTCTTCCGTGTCCAGTACTCACTTCCTCTTATGTGTCCTCTACTCACTTGTTACTTACACATACACACGCACATGCCGTACACTACCACGCATGTCAGGAGACCAGTTGGGAGCTCTGAGATTGTCTCGGCTGGAGTGGTGCCTCTCTGGCTGGAGGTAACTTGATGAGAAAAAACGGAAGCCAAACGTGTAGAACGTCGCCTTTTCTCACCACTGAGCGGGGGAAGAACATCACCACCTTCCGTGATAAAAAACATGTTCTACACTTACGGGAATAATTACCCTAGTCGTTGACACGACCGTAAACACGAAATAATCAATTAATCAATAATGAAACATGATTTACTTATAGGCATCTTTGAATGTTTCCTACTGGTTGGATTCTATACATAATCAGTATAGATCTAGCATTGTAATAGTCATTTCAGTGGTTGTCAATGGCAAGAAGAGATTTTGTATTTATCGCACTGTAAATTAGCTGATATATATAACTGCAATGGATTATGGAATTGCTCATATATATTACAACTAATTAAAAGGCAATAATCCCTTCAGTTGAAACCGAACCAGAATTTTCCTAATATGCAGAGCGGCCATTTTTTTCTTTTGCTCACGCAATCCGTTTCACTGAAAACCAGAATTGAAAATTCTGAAACTTCCGTTGAGTTCTCAATTTTATTACGCCAGCTCCAATGCAAGCACACACTTCCCCCATATTACTTCTCAAACGGTTTTTAACTATTTGTGACGTGAAATAAAAATAAAGTAAATACTAAATACTCGAAACGATTAATATTTTGTTTTTACAGACGTTAAATCTTTTATAAAAGCACAAAAACAATTCTTTGCAATTGGATTATAGGTCCTGATTTCGCACTCGCCAATTGTATGGGCGCATGTTAAAGAGTACCAAAGAGAGGTACATCCTTGCAGGTCGCCTGTCGCCGTAGGGCACAGCAAGTCTCCGGCATCTAATGGGAAATTGCATGCCGCCCTTTCGGGCGTGTTGCCGTCAGTCACGCTCGCCGCCTTGTCACCGCATCTGTCTGGCACCTAGTTGCATCCAGCTCCAGCACGCAACTGTCTCGCACCCCCACCGCCACATCTCAAGCCCTATCACTGGGAGCGGTTGCTCAGTGCATCAACTGATGTCACTGCTACGCCTCTGACCGGGAGGTTCTAGATTCGACTCCCGACGGCGGCAGGATTTTCGACACTAGCTTTTCAGCTAGGTCGAATTCAGTCGCTGCCTGGAGGAGAATTCTAGCGGCCGACTGCTCTGGTCGGTAGTTTTCCGTGGTTTCTCCGACCAACACCAGGCGAATACCAGAGCAGAACCCTAACAAACAGATCACAAAACGCGCGCGATCTTTCCTTCCTCTTCTTTGTCGTATCCTCGCCCCTTACGAACACACTTAACTAACATGCACTACACTACCACACATGCCGGGAGACTGGTCGGGAGCTTAGAGCTTGTCCCGCTTGATGCGGTGCCCCGCTGGTGGGAGATACCTGGTTGGGAAAAACACCGCTAGCCGACGGTAAGTCGGCACCTGATCTCGCCATCCAGTGGGGGAAAATCACTGTCACCTCCCGATGAAAATATGCACTACACTTACAGGACTAATGTCCTCGGTAGTTGACGCGCCCGGAATCACTAACAATCAATCAATGAAGCTCTAATATGAGACAGTACTAACCCACCCCTCCGCACAGTTCACGCCTCTCGCCCCATTCCACGCCTTCCGGCCCGCTGCCGTCTCCGTCTTGCCTTCACCACACCTGCTATAGCCCTCTCTTGGCATCTCTTTTCCACCACCATTCGCATCCACCCCTCTCCTTCACACTTGCCCCTTGCCCCACACCCCGCAGGTCACGCCCATTCTTTCCCGCACGCGCCGTCCCGCAGCCGTCGCCGTCACCGCCGTTGCCCCACCCTCCCTGCCGTCACAGCTCAAGCCCTGCCCTGGGTGCCTGCGATTCGTCCCACCCCCGCTCCCACCCTCGGGACCGTCCCCGCCCCGCCCCTCCACCCCCATCTCTTGCCCCTTGCCTCAACCCCGGCCTTTCGCGTCTCGTTTTCGTTCTTCTCTCACCGGCATCCACGCGCGACGTCTCGCTGCCGTCCTTGCTGCCGTCGCCAATTCTATTGCCGCGCCACCACCACCTCCCTCTCCACTGGAGCTATCACTCTTCTCCGCCCCCGCTCCGCGTCGGCCGCTTCAGCATCCTGTGCCATTGCCGCCTCCGCCTCTGCCGCGTTTGCTACTTCCTCCTCAGCGCGGGAGCCATCTTTCTCTGCCGAGTTCCCCGTTTCTACCACTATAATCAATTCTACATCCTCCTCCTCCACCGACGAATCCACTTCTGGTGACTCTCTTACTTACTCCGACGCTTGCAGTCTCTACATTCGCTTTCGTTGCCGTGTGGTCTTCGCAAACTCCTATGTTTGCATTCACATTCTCTGCCTGCTCAGATGAAACTACCATCCTCCATCACGAATAAAAGTAAGTCTCCCGGAAAAAATTCTGAGATGATTTTATTTCCACAATTTCAATTTCTTAATTACTCTCGTCGTTCAGCGCTTTCATAAACTTCCCTCGTATGGGCTCCTGCCACCTTCATCGCCACCACCTGTTGGTTATTGCATCCGGCGACTTTTTTAGTCGCGTGTACAAACTCCACTAGCGTATTTCACACACATTGAACTACTGTCCAGTCACTGCTGTACGAAGTTTTCAAGATATAGTTTGAGGGTTTTGCCATATTCCAATTGTTTTGCTATTTCAGCATATGATAGGTATATGGCAGGCGTTTACCGCCCTTCTTCCAATTGAAAATGCGAGGTCGGTTGGGATATCGTTATTATTCTGAGAGCCTCAATGTATCACGCAACTCTCCTATTCATTCAGTCTCAATCACCATCACTATTATGAGTCTCACGTTAAGTTGACTGTTAATTCGTATGCTATGTAATCTGGTAAACATTTCTCAAATATTCTCCGTTTCTCGTCCACGTCCATATTCTCGCTATTGAAAAGTCAGATACTATTATTTAACCGCCTTGACACACTGTGATCTTGCTTCATAACAGACAACGAATTCCCGAAATGATTGTCGTTAACACAACGTTCTCTACTGATGCTCTATTGCACCTTTATCTACGTTAAAAGTGTTCATTACAGGCCCATTGCTTCCTTTGTGATATAGACTAAAGCTAGAGTAGTTCTCTTTGCTTTGCTGTAATCAAAATTGTTATTTTACTTCTAACCAAAATCCTCAAGTTAATTGTCTCCTCTCGTCCGGTATTAACATTCTGACGAAGTAATTTCCACTTCCACTTTCAACACTACCATTCCTTATTTCCACATTCAGCGTTCTCCACTGTAATTCCTACCATCAACCTTCTATCACGCAACCTTTGTGAAGTTGGAACGTAATAAATTGTTGTACACAATTAAGCGACATTACACATCTGTACTTTCCTCAGCATCATTTTACTTGTTGGTCACCTGCGGACAATGTTCGTCCTTGCCTCCCGACCACCTTGATTACCGACACTTCATTCTTTCACAATGCAACGCAATTTACACCGTCATTGACATCGCCCAATGCCAATGGCGATCTTTTACCCGCCAGCCTACATACTTCGAAATCTCTTTAGAATAGCAATGCTCCTGCCCTTTCTTCCTTGAAACCTCGTGCCAGCTGCTTGAAATGGAGTATCCTAAACTCCGTGTCAGTCTCATCTCTTCTACAGACTCGGAGCCACCGCCATTACCGCCGTCTCTTCCATCGCTAAACCTCGCATCCACTTTCGCACTCACGTTTCGCCTTCCAGCGTTCCTGCGCTTCTTGCCTACCTCCATCTATCGCCATGTGAAAACTCGCGTTCTCTCCCTCCTCCACTTTCCTATTTTCCTTAACTCCCTTACCACTATTTCCCAACTGTTGGCACAGTTGCCGCTCCATTTCACTGGCCAACCTCGTCGCTGCCGCTGCCACCAACTGCCCGCTTGGCCGCCGACGCCCCTAGATTAGTTTTCGTGGCCGCCAACTCGCTTTCCATCGCTTTCGCCTTTCTCGACAACCACTGCTATCTGGAATCTCACCAGTACCGCAACCCTCCAGCCTCCTTCGTCTTCCTGTCTTTCTAAACGCCGCTTCCGCCATTCCCCAGTTGCTAGTGCCGTTGCCGCTCCACAACGTCGCCGACGACCTCGACGCTTTTACCAGTACCGCGTCCGCTCCTGTCCCCCTGTCGCGTCCGCGTCTGCCCGTCCGTCTGCCCGCCATCCCGCCATCCCGCCATCCCGCCATCCCGCCATCCCGCCATCCCGCCGTCCCGCCATCCCGCCGTCCCGCCGTCCCGCCGTCCCACCGTCCCGCCGTCCCGCCGTCCCGCCGTCCCGCCGTCCCGCCGTCCCGCCCTCCCGCCGTCCCGCCCTCCCGCCATCCAGCCCGCCCACCCGCCCCCCGAACACCCACCCACCCACCCACCCACCCACCCACCCGCCCGCCCGCCCGCCCGCCCGCCCGCCGCCGCCTGCCGCCGTCTGTCCGTCCGTCCGTCCGTCCGCCCGCCCGTCCGTCCGCCCGCCTTCCGCCCGTCCGCCCGTCCGCCTGCCCACCCGCCGCCCCCGTACGCTGCCCCCGCACGCCGCCTCCACACCTCTCCACCACCGCCGAGTAATCACAGCGTCTGGATTAGAGCGGCCGGCCGGCAGAGGCCGCGGCGAGAGCGCGCCGTGACAATCCACAGATTGCGACCCGTGCCGCCCCGGCAGTTAATTCATTCCCCGCCGTGCTCCCGCGCTCCCCGCCTCGCCGCGGGCGCTCGCTCCGCGCCACGCTGCGCGCGCTCCGGGCGCCGCCCCCGCCCCCTGCTCCCCCGCCCACGTCCTCGCATCGCCCACGCGACCGCCCGGGTCGCTTCCCATGGCTTGCCCCGCCCACACCTCCCCGCTGCTCCCCGCGACATCCCGCGTCCGGGAGGATCTGAGAGATGCGACGCTGGCTATCGTCTCCCTGGAGAAATCGTTTCGCGTTCGAAGAGATATATACACACTTTGGATTTACGAGCTTATCTAAGCGAACTGCTGACTCCTGTCGGGGGTGGTAATGAGCACTCTGCATTGGGACAATGGACATCAGATGAGCAGGATGGGATGCACCGAATATTATTGCACGTTCAATTGTGTGTGAGACGGTACTTTAAAACTTGTTAATTAACTTTGTGGATCTTTCATGGATCTCTTCGTCTGCTTTAGTTATTTCTTTTGACCATGCCGACGATTTTATTGAATACTACAAAAACAACTGTGATTCTAAATTCCCTTCTCTTGGCTTTTAATAACTAAATAAAGCATTCACGGTTGCTTTTATTTGTCTGTATATTTCTGCAAACACAAAGTTTACTTGAGCAGGTCATTGTAGTATTTGCGCCCTCTTATTATATGTTCTTCACTTATGCTTCTAAAGAGAAATATATCATTATCTTTACAATAATAATAACAACAAGCATAATGCAATTCATCTTGTGTTTTGCGGGAACTGGAAATCTCTTTGACAGCGTCAGAATGTGTACTGCCAAATACCAATGCACGATCGAATTCCTGTTAATCAGGGGCAAAAATGCGTAACTTCGTTATATGCGATTTCTCTCCATCTGTTTATTGGCAAAAAGTTATATCTTCAAACCGTCTGAGGGGGCTCAGGGCATCAACTGATGTCACTGTAGTGCCTCTGACCGGGAGGTCCTAGGGTTATAATCTTGACGGAAGCAGGATTTTGAACAAAAGCTAGCGCTTTCATCGAATTAAGCCGCTGTCCGGAAAAGAATTGTTGCGGCCGGCTGCTCTAATCGATAGTTTTCCGTGGTTTCAATCAACACCAGCCAAATACCGTTGCAGTACCCTAACAAACTGACCGCCATCATTCTTTTCTTCACCTCCTTGGTCCTATCCCCATCCCTTACTTACACAAGCTTACACTTTCATGCACTATACTACCCGGCTGAGAGATATCTGGTTGAGGAAAAAACCCAAGGGGGAGAAGTACACCGCACATCCCATGATACAAACATGTACTACACATACAAGACTAATGACCACAGCAGTTAGCGTGACAGGAAACAGGACATGATTCATCAATTAATATATCAATCAAATACCATCTTCAACCCGCCTATAAGCCATGGGAGTTTGTAACCTTTTTCTCATACACCCTACTTATGTATGTCATGTGTGATGCTCATATTAATTCTCGATAATTATGTTAGCCGTGCAAAAAATTAAAGTGCGAGTTCAGTGGTCTGTAATATTTAGAGGTTGCCAAATGTAGATCTAAATTATTTTCGAATTATTTGGATGTAGAATAGTGTGTAGAATTTCAAAGTTGTGTACGCAATAAAAATATCGGTATAATTCCAGGAAAAACGGAACATTGATTTTCACTTTCTTGTTGACATTGGGCATGTGTATTTAAGTCATTATTTATTCCATTAATTTCCGTCTGCTGAAAAATGAAGCTGTAATTTTGTAGTAAAAATCAACTGTTTCTATTGCTCTGTGAGAAAAAGCTCAGGCAGGCTAAATAAATTAGGAACGGTGATGGGAATACCTCAGCCACGTGTCTCCCTTGCCCCTAATTATGGATAATAAGTGAAAACAGTGCTCAGACGTGGGAACACCTTTTCAAACGCATTAATCCTACAAAAAAATGCCAAATACATACATATATACAAATGCATTTGTTCCATTTATTAGTAAAAGCCCTTTTAACACTCGTTTCATTTCATTATGAAAATGACCCTGATATGATGGTGAATCATGTACAAAAAACGATAAAAAACTGCATTCGGAAAATAGTTTGTTTGGAATATAAAATACGAGTAACTCCCGAGCCTTCTTCGTTTACTCTTCCCTCTAGTATTCGACTATTCAGTGGTGTGTACACATCAATTTGTTGATTCTGCAAAACAGGCGAGATTCCCGCTGCTGCGTGGTTGACAGAAAGGGAACCTTGTTAGCTAGAACTCAAATATCAACAGTTAATTTGCATGTTGGGCATTCTACCTGTCCAGGCGGACAGACGTTGAGGTGGAAACTAGAGGTTTCAATAGGCCTGCCTCAGCAAGCGATTAGAGATGCGTTCAACCCATGCACACCCGTTTACCTCTCTTTGTTGCATCGTTGCTTCAT
Source organism: Teleogryllus occipitalis (assembly GCA_011170035.1). Lineage (NCBI taxonomy): Eukaryota > Metazoa > Arthropoda > Insecta > Orthoptera > Gryllidae > Teleogryllus > Teleogryllus occipitalis. The sequence continues at coordinate 46,217 of BLKR01005587.1, read as the reverse complement.
TGTTGTTTTGTCTGACAAACCTGCAACTCAACAATGACATAAGAGATCTTCCACCAAATTCTTCCTGCACTTGGAAAGCGAATATTCGAGGTATCTCACTAGATTGACGTGTGATATTACTTATTTCTTTCATATTACTTATAAGTAAAACATTCATGCCTATTTCTTTCACGGTTGAAAATTATAAGATTGCTTGATGAAATGGCAAACGAGTAATGGAGTGGAAGGAGGTGGTGGAAACCACAGCCCTTGAAATCTGTGGCAAACTCATTTTCTCTACAAGTTCCACCTTTAAATTTTGTAGTAAGAGGAGGTTTTGAACCCATGCTCTTAAAAGTGTTAACGCTTCGTCTTCAGAAACATCACAGTTTGAAATGTTTTGTCGTTAATAAAAATAAAGAGAAAGATTGAGAAAATTGTCACTATACTGTGTTTGTTGCCTTCGTGCAAATGAGAGATATTTCATCTATGACCTGATCATTTATCGAGTAAATGTTTGGGCTGTAAGAGAAAATTTTCCGTACGTTCATAATATTTTATATCAATGATTGTTTATATTCCTTAGTATATAGCGCAGAATATTTGATGAATCAAATTACATCCGAAAAATCATGTTTCATTGAACCATGATGTATTAGTATCTACATCACCTTCTGAGCATTTACAACTCCCCGCCTTCCTTATTCAGTGTAACACATTTTCTACAGAGAAGCAAATTATTATATTCTGTTATATTCTAGGGAAGAACTTTTTTATCCTATACGAATGTACAATACAAACGTCTTATATTTAAGGTCTAACACAAAAAATAGTGTCACCTGGAAGGAATGGTCAGATCAGTTTTAAAGGGTACCCTTAGATAAGACTGTAAAATTTTCCCCTTAACCAAATTACATATGATTAGTTACGCTACAACTCTTAACATTGAAATAAGATTTTTGAAAGGTTTCTTAGCTCCATTCCTACTACCCACAGCCCTCTACAGACAAAAATATGCTTTTTATATTTTTGTCAACTTAACAGTATTTATCTGATTAAAAAAATATTAAAAACTAGCTGACCCGGCGAACTCTGTTCCGCCTTAACAGCCGATCCCATCTTTTTCTTGCGTCGCACTCACTGTGAAAAACTGTACTATCCTTGTTGCTCTGCGTACGTGCAAAAACGTGCGTTCTCACACAGGAACGCTGTCGAACGGAATAAACAGTATCCTATGCCCGTCTCCTGGCTCTAAGCTTCCTGCTCACCAAATCGGTACAGCCGTTCTTGAGTTATAAATAGTGTAACTAACACGACTTTCTTTTATATATATAGATAAAATAATTTATACTAGCAGAAAAATATTTATTGGTATTTTCTCAGCGCCTAATTCAAACGCAAAATTTTGAAAAAACAACAAAAAATTATTGTGTCTTAGAACCCGGAAATAGGCTCGAAAAAATTTCAAAAGTTCCTCTCGAAACACAAATCATGAAGTTTTTTAAGATTTTCCGACCGCTGGACTGTAGTTAAAAAGCAAACAAACCATTTTTACCGTTCTCCTACCTTTAATTCACCTTGATTTTCAATAAATTTTGAAAATATCTGCAACAATTCTGTGCATTTATTTTAGTGTTTATTATATACATTTGTATACGTTGTTCAATCACCCAGTAATATTTTGACTTTGGAATGTAGTTACAAATTATCATGTTTTTAAAGCTTTATAATCATTTGTACACGTATACCATACGCTAAGGAAAGATTTTGGCCAAAAGTTCATTAGAAACTATCGACGCAAAACCCTGTAAGCGTGCTAGGCATTTTAAACCAGTTTTGCGGGTCCCATGGGGACACGCCGTTTTAGAGGGCAGGTAAATTCTGACAGATGACGAGTTTTGGGAAAGGGTAGATGACAAATGGGGAAATGATGTGGGAGAGTTCGGGTGCAGATGATGAATAGATGGGGGACAGTGGGGAAATCAATGGGGACTGGTTGGACGCGGATTGTGTTCTTAGGAAGTATTCTTCAAAATAATACATTTTGAATAATTCTTTTACAGTTTTGTAGATTGAGTTTTTGGGAGACACCACCCTATAGCATGGGTGTCCAGAAAAGTCCAGAAGCCAAAATCAATGTAAAATTAAATTGCAGGAAAAGAAATACCGAAAATGTCTATCACGATAAAATTAAAAGGACTATTTCATTTTCTGTTAAGTAAATGATAATAATAAAAATGGTTGTTGAACGATTGCCGACCTGTATAAGTAACAAATCAACATTTTTCCAATGATGTCCGATTAAAAATCTTAGAACATCCAATCTTAGATATGAGCATTTTGATTTCTGCCGACAGCTTTTAACGATATTTCAGATTTAAGCGAAATAAAAAGTATTATTTCCACTATGTTAATTGGATTTATCTGGAAACAGGTACATTAAAAATCTTAGGATGTCATTTTTATTCCAGAATGGCTGTTTGCACATTTGCTTCAATACGCATGTTACTATTTGCAGCGGATGACTGACAAAAACGTTTATAAATAAAATAATTAAATGTTATTTTAAATATTAATTTCAATAATAGAAATAATCTGATATACGTTTGTAATATTAAAATTAATATCTTCAAAATTGTAATGAAAAGAGTATCAGATTTTTGAGACTTCGTTTACTTTCCAATCCCTGTTGTGTAACAGGAATCCGATATTCGTGAACATTAATTAAAATGCCCATTCGTCAATTTATTTCTCATTTTCATCTTAATGATGTTCCTGTTGAAAAATGCACTAGCTGATCAACAGGTGATAGGTGGGGGACAGTTAGAGAGAAATTGTGCTATGCCCAGGACCGTTTTCGACAGTTCTGCAAATCTAGTCTATAAAACACATTTGTGGAGGAAATTCGACACTCGTCAGTACACAAAAACCTTTAATGAATAGCAGTGAAAAATTTATGAAGAAGATATAGATAGATTTTGATTTATTCCCGACCATTATATCATTCCATTATTATTGAAGGCAATACCGTGAGTTCATTTTATAGTCAGGAGTAGCAATGATATTTATCTAAAAACTCGCACACAGGAAGTGCAGACAACAGAACACAACAGTTTCTAAACTGTAAAAATGCTACATGAACTGTGACTCTACTCTTCCAATGGTACGGCTCAACAAATATCCCTAAATATGATATAACATCAATATTTCCGAAGAAAATTAGAGATTTTAGAGTGAAATTGAGCACTTAGACTATTAGAATACCATTTAAAGTTTTGCGATGTTTATGTGCTCTTTTCTGGGTAAATTTGACCAAATAAATAAATAGATGTTTGCAAGACCTTCACCACGAAAGCGAAGTTTGAAAGATACATCCACACATTTATCTTTTTTTACTCAGAAATAACAAAAAACTGGCAAATATTGCAAAAGCTGTTAAGTTTTTATTAATTTTAAAGCTCATTCTAAGCCACGTGATGGTAGAACAAATTGATATATTGTCATCATTTTGATTAATTACGACACAGAAACTTACAGTCAATTGTTTTCATAAATCTTATGGTTTGTTTTATCTTCACATTTGATATTTTGGAAGTGTTTCATCTTGTACTTCTATCTTAGATCACATTGGAATTTATTTTACCTTATTAATATTTTTTTCTTTCTACATTCAAAACGATGTAAACAACCTCCTTCCGTCTGTTTTGATAAATTGAAACACTATTTAGTCTCAAAAAGCGAATCATAGAGACCGAATGTACTAATTACTCTAATAGAATCATAACGCTAATTATTTTTGTATCTCAAATTTATTCACCAGCATCTATGAATGACATTTGTTAAATGCATTTTCCATTGAATCAGAACGTTCATCATTAACATAAAGACTGTAATTAGAGGTGACAATTTGTTTAGTCGGAACCCTTTCCCTTTGTACAGTATCTACCCGATAGCACCCACACATTCCTTTCCCAAACGCTGACGCAGAAGTTGGAAGATATCAATTAGTGTGCAGAAAATGGGAGAGGATGAGTGACGCCGGAGTAAGTAGTGAGGAGAGCTCGAAAAGGACCGCGAGTTGCTTGAATGGATCGTCTCTAGTAGTTTTACATCATAAGAGCCCAAGTTCCCTTTCATTGCTCACCGCCTGCAGATCCCGACCGAATCGGGGTGCGGCACGATAGGTTCGCGCACAGCTACGCGGGGCTCTAGCGCAGCGCGTTTACCTCCTGCGGGCTATTATTGGCTGGCGACGGCTCCAAGCTCAACCGATCCCACGGCCACCTCGGGCGCTGCCGTCGCCAACCTTCCATGACCAGCCAAGAGGCCCGGACGTCCACAGAGACACTCCTTCCCAGTGGAGAACACTCCTTAGAGACAGAGAAGGGTGGGAACTTGTGGATAGAATGTGGTGGAATGGGATGATCTCATATTAAAGTAAATTGAGTTTTTATTATTTCAGAATTTATTTAAACTGTTGGGGGAAAATAAGAGATAATTATAAATTCTATAATGTATGTTATACAATCATCTACATGTTTGCTGCTTAATCCTATTTATTGCCGAGTATATTAAAATCTTAAAATGGTTAATAATTGTTGTTTTAAAAGTATCTTACAAAAGAATGTATTAAAAAGTATTAAATTCAATTGGTACATTCAACATAATTATGAAATAAATACATTTAACATTCTTCTTCAATTTCTTCCCAATGTTTGTGTTAATAGATAAACAGCAAATTATTTTGTTTCATTCAGTTGTTAAATAATCCAAGATTCTTTACAAAAGTATTACCATGTTACACTATTGATTCAAATCATTGTTTTCTACACAATTGGTGATTTAAATAAAAATTTCAGTTAAGTCTAGTATTTCAGCTAGTTTACTGATGAACCAAAAAGACAGGAAACTATTTAGTATCTTTAAAGATATAGAAATGTTTGTAAGACTTGGGCAATACGTTTTCTAATTCAAAAGTAAAAAATGATTTCTTCCGAAATTTGAATTTTTCTGCTTTTTCTCGACCTTTCATGACCTGTGTTGTAAATTAACATTCGTTTCTACCAAATTTCTGGTCGTCTCTGACGCGTAGGGTATCGTTAATTTTTTGGCAGTCATCTTAAAGCAAAAATAGTAACTTTGTCCATATCTTTAGACCTATAACAAGGTAATTCTAATGTTTTGAAAAACAAGTAGTTTTCGCGTAATTTGTGCTTGAAGTTCATGCAAATTATAAGAAAAACATTTTCTCAAAAACCGCTTCAATTTTTTTAACTTTTCCCTTAACAAGGCACGCTGAAAATAATGGCGCAGTCATATTTTCGTTGAACTCACTGAATTTTCGAAAATTGCAAAAGTTAGAGATAATGGTAGAAAGTATAAGCTGTTGTAACATTACAAGTTTCTTACATTAGACAAGCTCCAATTCTGGCGGTATCTCTGTTTTACTTCTTTCATGCTGTCTGAAAAGAGATCTTTCAAAAAAATCTGGAGGTGTGAAACATTCTTCTACTCTGATTCGTAGATAAGCAGGATGCGAGAGAAAAAGAAATGGCCACATACAATTTCTTATCCATTCATTTGACTGTTCAAGAAAATCCAGGTGTAATATTGAACATATCCCTGACTAAATTAGTGACCTCCATTACTGTATCTTTCACTACTTTTGAACCCACAGCGTTGATTTCTCACATTACTGAACATTACTGAAATTCTTCTAGATTTGTGAAACGCATTTTCATCTAGTATCTCCTGATCAATTAAGCAAATGATCCCAGGCTTTGCTGCTGGATGTATTTTTTCTACCCTCATATATGAAACTCACGGGCAGTCTTTTACTATTCCATTATGAATATATTAACAAATAAATGAATAAATAATTAAATAAGAATAATTTGACCTTGTTTTTAACATTAAACAATAATAGTATTGGTTGTAACATTTCCTTCTAAAATCCTGGTGTGTTCCTAACTCGCATAAAGGAGCGACTCACACCTCGCCTCATTTCATCCCAGATGCAGCTGTGACTCTTCTCATCCTCTCCAAAGCGCCGACAGGCTGCATGTACAGTATCTCCGGATCGCGAAACCCGTGCGCATCGTGCACTGTTCAGCACGAATTGCAGGGCGAGCAGGGGGCTCCGTTTAGCTCCTGCGGGCTGTTATCAGCCGGGGGCTGCGCCAGCGTTTGCTCTGGCAACTGCGACCCAGGCTCCCCCCCCCCCCGCGCTGCTACCGCCCTGGGGAGGGGTAGGGGGAGAGGGCAGTGTGCGCCGGTGCCCGCGGCGTGGGAACCCGGTTGGGGTGGACCATTGCAGCTGCAGGTGACGCCTGGTGCACCTCTGGCACCGCCGCCGCCGCTGCCGTCGATGAATCCTATCGGCGCTGTTAATAGGTCGGCGTCGATTGATTCCGACCTATTGGATGGTGCGGCCCGGTGGGTCTACGCATGCAGTCGCCCTTAGCGATCCCCTCCTTCACAACCCACGCCAGTCCAGCTGCTGGTAGCTCTACCAGTGACCACCATTCGAGATATCTGCTACTAGTTAGCTACTCCTACTATCGTCAACGCTTCTGTCACAATCCGTGCCATCTTCTCCGTCGCCACCATATCTGCCATTTGTCCCCAGAAGTTAACATTCTGTACCATTGCAAACACTATTCTTATTGCAACAGTGTTGTCGCTGCAGCTATAATTGCAGTTACTATCACCGCTACCGCCTTCTTGACCGTTGCCCCCAACGCAATCTTTATTGCTTTCGTCGTAATAATCGCCATCAATCATCAATCAGCACTTTCACCTTTACCACCGCCATCACCGCGACCACTACTATTCATTCCGATATCATCATTAATACCACTTATATTCCAATACAAACATTACGTCTATCCCTGCCATCATAGCCGCAGCCATCGTCGCTAGCGTGTCTGACCGCATCGTCAGCACAACCCACCCCTACCATCTCCCACCAACCCACCCTAGCCACTCCATCTTCGTTGTCATCATTATTATTATTCCACCGTCTCCATTCACTGCCACACGCAAACCAAGTCCTCGCAGAAACATCTACCACCAACTCCATCACAGTCTGAGTTTAGTTTAGAGGCATCATTTCCACTGTCTCTGTTGAGATTCTGACCGGAAGTTTGAATCCTGACGGTGACGGCATTTTGACACATGCGGCATTGCTAGGTCAAATTCAGCCACTGTCTGGAGGAGAATTCTAGCGGCCGGCTTCTCTGATCGGTAGTTTTCTGTGGCTTCTCCGATTAATACCAGTCAAGACATACACTAAACGAACGGAACTACTGACCATAGCAGTTGACGTGCCCGAAAGCATTAATAAATCAACCAGCTCCATCACATAATTATCATTTCCCCCACCAATCCCATAACTAAGACCGTCTTTCAAACCCGTGCGCCTCAACGCACACGCCTTTGCCATCGTCATCACTAGAGACTGGAAAAATATGTAGTATGAAAGTCAGAATATGTACATAAATATGTAATGAAAACAGTAAGAATATGTAAGAAATATGTAAAATCAGATATAATATGTAATATTAAAGTATACAAATTAAAAAACACATTAACCTAATTTGAAATTACATTTATCAAAAATTTTCAAAATAAATTTTAAAAACAATTCAAAAGTTTTAAAACTCATTTGGAGTGCACAAGTTGATGCACGTTTTGAACTTTACAACATTCTCGTCGGTAATAAAAGCTTTATCTATCGCTATATAGGACCTTAGTTTAACAGCCAAACTAGACGCAATAAAAGCCCTCGTACAAACTGGCAATACCTACAACTAGCAAACAATCACTGCAGCGTGAAGCATTCTCATCGAATTGTTACCCGTCGGCGATCGACAAAGTTTTTCGTAAATTAAGGTTAAAAATAACGAAACGCGACGTCTATAATACTTTTCATACCTGAAGATGAAAATGTTCTCAGTCGTGCACTTCCCATCACTCCGCTAACTGAAGCAGGCGCGCCGGAATGTAAAAACATCCGACCGCGTCTTTACGTAGCACACCTCAAGTCGACAGCACTTAGTATTTATGTAGGAAAAAATCTGATTTTTTTAAAATACCTTTTCATAAAAAATGTAATAAAATTGAAGAAAATTGATAGATTAAAAATATTTTGTCAAAATAGCCAAATATGTAATATAGTACTAAATATGTAACGAAAAAAATGATAATGTGTTAGGATGGCGACGATTCGCCAAGATTTCAATTAAGTAGAATTAATTTTAAGTAGTATTCAATTAAGTAGAATTTAAATTTCAATTAAGTAGAATTTAAATTAAGTGGTAAGTAGAATGGCAAAAAAATATAATTACGTAAAAATCGGGTTCTAGTCACTACCGCCGCCACCATCACCACCGCCACCATCACCACCATCTCCTCTGCCATCAAACGCCATGCCTTCGATCGTCTCTCCCACCCCAGCGGCTCTGTCGATTGCTGTCCTTCACCACCTGGCGCGTCGCTTGTGCGTTGTAACTCGGCCCACCCGCTTGTGACAGACACGCGCCACGCCCCCTCGTTACCGGCCTCGCAGGCCGCGTTGGGTAATCGGTGCACCTAGCGCTGTGCACTCAGTGGCTGTCCGCGTCCCTGACCCAGCCACATTGTGTCGTGGTGCCAGGGGCGGCTGCTTTGTATCTCTGATATCGAAGCGGTTGGCTCAGCGTCTAAGGTCTTCTACCCGACGTTACATTTGCGTGCGTTCGCATTCCTTAGGTGTGTATTGTATATTTGATTATATCAGAGCGTCTTAAAAAAGAGTACAGTGAACGCGAAGGAAATTGCTTATTTATCGCTTGTTCGTTCGATAATGGAATATGGAGCAATGTGTTGGGATCCGCACAAAATTATGCAGTGTAAGAATTTGGAAAGGATTCAGGGTAGAGCAGCTAAAATTACCTTCAGGGACAAGAAAATGATAGGATGGGATTCACTCGAAAACAGGCGAACATTGGCAAGACTGCGCTTTGTATAAAGCTTATAGCACTCATCCAGCTTGGAAAGAAATTAAACGGCGGCTAAGTATTCCTACGTACATCAGTAGAGGGAATCGCAGGCACAAAATAAATTGAAGACCGCCGAGAACGGTTGTCGGGAAATTCTGTTTCACAAATCGAGCAAGAAGGGATAGAAATATATTGCCTGCAAAAAACTTTGAACCCTTTCCTAGAAGCGTTCAACAGTTTAGGAAATTAATTTAGGGTATTTCACACACACATTTATGACGGTGTTAACTAAGAATATTAAGTTATACAATGGAATGAGATGTCGTGCAGTGTAGAGCAGAGAAATAATGAAGATGTTTTTTGTGTTAAAGTGAAGTGAAGGACAGTGCGGTGCGGTCTTAATTGTAAAAACACTCAGTAGATTAAAGATGCTTTAGATTAAAGATGTGTATTTTTTTCTTCATGTAATTTAATTAAGTATCATCAGTATTTACATTATTTTATTATTATTATTATTATTATTATTATTATTATTTTAGCATTATTACCATTATTACATTCTTTGCATGACATTTTTCAGTTTGACAAATTAATCTCGAAATACATTCTCATTCATTCTAATGAAGAATGGCAGACAAATTTGTTATAAATTTAAAGCTTATTAGTTCACAGAACTCAGAATGTTTAATGTAATTCAATAATATTTTCGATTTTATTTCTGAAAATCGAAATTTAAAAAGTAGTGCTGTCTGTTGGTTGCTGAATTAGATTTAGTCTATGGATTAGAGCGTTACCCAATAAGCATATTACAATTCGATTGAAGTATTTGCAATGGCAGAACTTAATTTACTTATCTTCGTCTATATTGTTTACACGAAATGATAATTATATTTTTTTCGTTTTACTATGAGATGAGTTATTTTTCAAATGTTGATGCTGGAAGACACATCTGTGAAAATATTTCAATTTCTTCCAACTCCGGACCTAATTAATTTCAGAAGGTGACAGAAATCTGTATAACATACTCGTATTAGAATTTACTGTCACCCTTCATAGACTTCTCAATTTTTGTGCACCAATGACCTTGTTTCAATTCATTATTTTGACACGACGCATACCACATTGGAAACGTACAATTCAAAATATTTATATCAGAATGGGTATTTGACCTCACGACATTCACATACGAAGATCCTGGGTATTACATTCCTTGATAATACTCCTCACTAACCCTATACCCTCGGAATATTCTCCAACACATGTATTCCATTGTTATTGCTTTCCCTTTAACCTTGACAGGAATGAGAAGCAACGGTCTCCCTCTCATTACATTGCGAGGGATTGGACTTCTGAAATAACCATGCGTCTATAAATCACGGCATTGTGAGTTCGGTAATTTGGTCGCCTTTACGCATGCCTCAGATTCCATTAATTGTTGTCATACGATGTCGTGTATTTGTATTAATTAAAAAGAAATTGACATCCTATTGTTTGTATTTATTTGTTATCAAATTTTGTTAACAATTCGGTATTTTTGTGAGGATATGAACAATTAGAACGTTCAAGAATAAACTTTCATGACACTCTCTATGTTTCTTTTTTACCCAGAAATAACGGTTCGCATTCAAATGCTATATAAAATTGAGTTTGAAGCTAATTTAAAAATGTAATTGAACCGCAATTATACTATATCTCGCCTCATTATGTTATTAGTAATAGATCCGATACTGTAAATCTCTGATCTCATATATTTTCAACGTCTAAGATTGCGTGTTCTAGATTCCAGTAATCGTGTAATCTCGGTTTGTCTTATGAGAACATGAAAGTAATTTCCAGTGTTTGCTGAATATTTTAATCTGCTACACAAATACTAACAATAAATGCATGATTATGCACTCAGCTTTTGAAATGACAGTATATCCCAATTGTGGCGTGCAGATTAGTGTTTTTCAATATAATTGAAATTAAACTTATTACTCATAAGTCATATAAACCCGTATTTCAATTAGTTTTGCACAAGCATTTTTTCATATAATTTTTAATTAGTTCTATGTTTATTTTTATTTTATCGTGGAATTCATCATCTGAGAATTGAGAAACATTTGTGCATTGAGTGAAGTTTATATTCAATTTAAAAAATAGTAAATAAACGGTTAAATTATTTCAAGTTTTGTTTCCATTTTTACTTCCTGACGCAACTTCCTTAAATAGAAATTGAGCTTCACTATGTGAAGAAAAAGTAAACTTACGTAGTCTTCTTATGGACAATTATATCACATTTGGTAATATGAATTACAAAATTTCAACGGAGTTATAAAATATTTTATGTAATATTTTCGTGTTACTGACCTCATACTATAATTTGGTATGTGTCATTGTATTAAGAAAGTTCCATATAGCCTACTTGAGCGTATAGCCGAGTGATGTACTTAGTAAAAAGTGAGAAAAGTAGTAACAGTTTCTTTCAGAATTTATAATTTCAATTCGTTAACATGCTTCGTTATGTATGCAATCCTTTATCATAATCATCAACACGATTACTACCACCACTAAAAGGATCACGATCATCGTCGTCAACATCTACAAAATAACGACGTCTATTCTGGGAGGTTCTTTCTTTGGATAGTGCGGCCAAACGCACAAAAATGTGAAAACAATTATGAATGCTCTTGATTTCACAATTTAACGATTCACGGACTGCGATTATCCAATAAATATCGATGTGGATACTTTCTTTTGCCTAGAATGTTAAAGAAATCTGTAAAGTTAAATCTATTACTACAACACCTACTTATCGTCTGAGGGCGACACTTATTTTTACTATTCCCATAAGCTCTCGAGCTCGATATACAGGGTACAGTTTTTGTGCAGACTCTCATACAGTTTCTATACACAAACTTCAAGATCCCAAACTAGAAGTAAAAAAGCCAAAAGTCGCGCATACACAGTCTATATGTTTTCTGCACGAATCGCCACAGGCCGCCGCTAGGGGGTCTAAAGAGAAACAACTGAATTGCGCTGTCCGAGTACTGCCAGTGGTGGTATTTCTGTATGTGCGTTCTGGTTATGATCTTTATTTGGTATTAATTAACCATGAAGAGCATAGGGAATAAAAATAGGAAGTCAAGAATTGGGAAAAAAGAAGTTGATCACAATATATCACTTAACAAAATCGCACTTTTACACACCTAACTACAAAATCGCAATGGTCGATCACCGTTAGTAAACCATTGTGCCGCTAGAGGCGCTTGAGTCAAACTGTAGGCTTTCCGCATGAAAAATTATGAACATGTTCATAAAAAAACGTGCAGTCTGGATTGTACGTTTTCTGTACGTCCAATCTGCACGAAAACTGTACCGTGTATACCGGACTTCATACATAATGTAACACGATAGTCTCGAGAGCGTTCCGGTGGCGGCGCAGAAAACTATTTAACATAACATAAACTAACATGTCAATTATTTAATTTTGTATTTTACTAAAACAAATAAAAATCAATATCACTTACGGAAAGACGATGGGATTTGAGAGACGATATACATACTTATGTACTCGAGAATGATACCTGACGCAGGAGCTCCATTGGTAACAACTCACAGAGCATATCTTTATTATATTTTACAGGCGTCTCACAATAATTGTTACAAACTCCTAAGGCGTGTAGAGGGGTTGAAAGTGAGCTTTTTTTGCAAATGAATATTGTCGGAAATTTTACATAAGGAAGTTTCATTATTTTTTCGCATTTGGCGAGTCCTCGAAATATGTATTGTTGACTACATCAAATGTTACCCGCCATACACAAGTGCATCTTGTATTGCCTATCAACCTGGGGGCAAATGTATTACATTAAATTAATAATAGGTGCAACTTTGGTAAAATAAATTTGCCACCATATATTCACTGGAAACTAGTATTGCTAAAACAGCACGCACATTCTCGCCCGTATGTTCACGCAGAATTACGCGAAAAATTCTCAATTTTTTGAAAAATTGTGCGCGACCTTATATCAAAATCTATCTTTAACGAACATATTCACTTTTTCGATACCAGGACCCTGTAATAAGAATTTTCTGTCCAAAATCATCGTTAACCCCCCACATTCTCGAGAAGTTGGTAACATTTATTCTGAGACACCCTGTAATATATTACTCTGAAATATTTTACGAAGGTCATACAGATTTAAATCTCACGGAAAAGCGCCTGTACATCAGAAACGCAAGTATCCGAGCGCAATCTGCCCGCTCGCTGCGCCGTCGAGCGCCCAGCCCATCCGGAGGGCCCCTGAAACGGGAGCGGGGTGCATAGAGCAGATCCAGTTCCGCTGGGAGACGGCGCGGCGGCTGTGGGGGCAGGAGCGTCGGCAGCTGCCTGTTAGCTCAGACGGCGGAGCAATGCGTGGGGGGGGGGGGGCGTCGCCCAAAACGAGGAAGGGCAAGAGAGCGGAGTCTGGGTTTCCAATCCCGCCGGAATGGCTCGAGTTTTCCCAATCGGTGCACCTCCGCGGCGCTGGGATCCGTCGCCGCCCCATCCAATGAGTACTGACGCCTCTTCTTGGAGATGAAGTCGGTCGAAGCTCCGAGCGGCACCCTTCAGGACGGACTGGTGGGTGTTAAAGAAGATATCCTAATGCGGGGCTCGGTGGGAATAATAGCAGGGGTCGGCTATAAAAGCAGTCAGGTTCCCTTGATGCCCTTCCACACCATCATGGATATTAGTGCTCGGATACAGGGTGAGACAGTAACACGAATTAAACTAAATGTATTTTATGTGTTGGATTTTAGCATCTGTGTTTGTGTTGCTGGAGCCTCGCACCTGTGAAAAAACATTGTACGTAGTAGTGTGGCATCCTCCTAAGACTGGTTCCATTGAAGGAACCATCTCTCATGGAGGAAAGTAAGGAAAAATGTGTGCCTGTCTTTCACCATTAGGTTACACAAACAATATTCTCTCATAACAAAGCATAATGGTTCAACGGTCTGACACCGCTCTGTGACCATTGACGCCGCCGAGGCCGACCTGTTGCCATTTAAACTGCACGTCTATCGGGGTTCATTCTCCGATATTGACACGTCCATGTCATATGCATTTTCTGCTTCCTCATTATTCATGAATATTTGGTGAATTTCTATACTTATATTATCTCTCGTAATAATAACCGTACTGGCTTAGAACTGTCCTAGAATTTTCTATATAGAATATATTTTGGCCAATTCTGGAAAATCACTTTACGCAAATCCACCGTCGTTTTGATTAAATTTCTTGGAAGGACAATATCATTGTTGGTTAGCTATATGTTATTAGTCGGCAAGGACTTGTGATATTGACCCATCGCCAACCGTGAATGATCATTTGACGCGTATTTTATCTTCGCAAGTCTTGCTTTTATATAACGTAGCATTCAGAGGTGAAATGCCAGCACATTTGGCAGTAGGCCACAGCCAGTACTTTCGTATTAGTTATCGGACTATTTTTCTTCGATCAACGTTTTGCATCACTGCTAGTAACACGAATAGTATTTCAAAATATTTGTATTGACCCCGTAGTCATTAGTTGGTCACGACGTAATTACCCTTAAGGCGTTTGTTGATATTCCGATATGATCTAAATATTGAAGCCAACTAATCAAAGGTTGTGCATCGAATTTGCTACATTATCCTAAGATTGATCAAATATACGTGGAGAAATCCGAAATCGGTTACATCCTGGTTTTAATTGTGTAGAATTTTAATTACCGTAATCATCATATTAAAAGAATTTGAACCTTTCTGGATGTTCATAAGTCGCAAACAATGTCTAGTAACCAGGCTTGATTTGAACCTAACGCTGGTATCGTTTCAATTGAACGATGTTAAAGGGAAGTACAAAAAGCTTGAATTTCAGTTGGAATGTTGAAAGCAATTAGAGTGTCTTGCATTAGATTATCAAATGTCAATTGACGGACTGTACTACAAGCGATTAGAGTCCGATCCACTAGACATTTTTTGTCAGTAACTCCAGCGACTGCCACCACTCCTGTGTTTTCGGAAAGTGGAATAGTGATGAAATTTTTCTTGCATCGAAAAGAGATTTTTAAATGGCAGTTTGTGTTGCCGAAGCGTGAACCCGTGTCATTCCTTTGCGAAAAGATTGTTCGCGGTGTTTCATATGTACGTGTCTATGTGAAATTCGTTCTCTGTGAGTTTAAACGCAAGAATTTAAAATTTGAGCATTCATAAATATTCATATTTACTGCAAGACTGATTTTCATATTTGAAATTGTACACACTCAGTTTTAGCTGCACTGTAAATTATTGTGCATTTTACTTTCTTTCTCGTGATACAGATTACGAGTTCTTTTTATTAACCACGGAAATGTAAATCTTCACGAGTTAATAGGCAACATCCTTTTATTTATTTTCTGAACTTTTACGCAGCGTACGCAAATGAGGTACGATAGTTAAATCATAGCAATCCGTGTACAGGGTGTATAAACAAGTAATCGAGAACGGTTACTGTTAAGAGACTTAAGAGTTCAACAAAAGGAAAATGAGGAAGTATTGCGTCATATTATGGAGTTTCTTACACTAGATTTACTCCCATAAAGCTTATTCTCTGGTTTCTTTACACGAGCGAGTTGGAGAAATA
This sequence comes from Teleogryllus occipitalis, assembly GCA_011170035.1. Lineage (NCBI taxonomy): Eukaryota > Metazoa > Arthropoda > Insecta > Orthoptera > Gryllidae > Teleogryllus > Teleogryllus occipitalis. The sequence goes on along the minus strand of BLKR01005587.1, from coordinate 30,632 downwards.
CGATCTTCTGTAAGAAAATGGCTATAAAATTCCGGGTACGTGCCGCTAGAAAGATCCGACTTCCTTCGTCTGTTATAAAGAACCTATATTTACCCAATAAGGTAAGCAAATAAATAGAAAATGACCTATTTCGTCGACAACTTGTTCTATCTCTCGAATCCTTTCTGTCTTTTTCTGCAGTCAAATGAAATTTTTGTTTATGGCCAAACTAAATGTCTGGCAGTATTACCAATAAATCAAATTAGCTTTGGATCAAATGTTAACATTGTGTTAAAGTCTTTCGAACTTTCGATAATAACATATATCCGGTAGTTAAATTCGATGAACATCAATTGTTTCTATAAGCAGAAAAATATGTTATCATATGTAATACTAGGAGTGCTTTGGATATTCTCGATAAATCCCCGACTCGCCAAGCGAAGAGATCTATCTGAGAAGTTCCAAAGCACGAGTGGTATTTGATAGGACTATTTCATGAATGAAATTACGTCCAACAGAGTTCCAAAATGCGCCAAAAGCGAACATAACTGAAAGCCTGTTAAAAACAAAGAGGTTATGTTAAGGTTCATACGAACTTTATTGGTTGTGAAGACAACGATAGATACTTAGCGCCTCCTAAGATAGATGAGTCACAGCCTATCATTTTCTAGTAGGGAGGAGCGGTAAGAAAAGTCGGATAGAAAAATTGATAACTTTTTTAGATACACCGCCCTTGTGGCATTTTATACATTTTATATGTATCGTCAAACACTAGATTTTGTATTTCACGAGTGGAATTTTGTGAGGTGATGGTGATATTGTATTGATGAGGTAGCCTTTTAACCTTGCGGCCCTCACAACAGCCCATCCGTCCCCACACTTCTAATCTCCCACGCCGCGAGTTCCCGGGGACCGTGCTCCCTCCCCTTTCTCATATTCCATTCAGCTTTGCTCGCGATTGGGTTCTACCCCTCCTCAGCAGTTTGAACTCGCCCTTAGACTCGTCTCCATCTGCAACTAGGTAGGTAGAACTGCCAAGACATCCCGTTACCCCAAAATACAGTGAGGGAACCAATTGGGAAGAGAGGTTATGTCGGTCCGGATTGGAAGAGAAGTGGGAGGGAGGTACTTGGTTTGGGTCTATCCATCCATGGCAGTACACAACATCCATACCTTACGCGGTACTCTAACCGCAGCCTTGTAATTGATATTATTATAGCCTGTATAGTCCCATTAAGGGGACAAGACCTCTGCTTCATGGCGAGGTGGAGAAACTTGGTCAGTTCCAATAGTTAAAACAACAAATTGTTTCCCAAATCCTGTCACGATCCAACGTACAATGACAAACACTTTACAGATGTACGTAGGATATTCATAGGTCAAGTATATAGGTACATAGGATTATATACAATACATACATAGGATTAAATACAAGAAACACTTCAAGAGTCTTCTCAACACTTCACTAAATTTATATACATATAGTTAATGATGAACAGATGAACAGTTCATGCTGCCAGCTACCTCCAACCTCTGTCTCGTGCAAGTCTAGAGCTGCTGCTTTCCGTAGGTTGTTGATCCATCTGGTCTGCGGTCTGCTTGGATTCCACAATCCAAATATCAAAGGGTTGTAGAGTATGCCCTGTAATAGCGTGCACTTCATTTTCCTAATCCTCTGCGCTGCCATTCTGGCCAGGAATAGGAATAAAGAGCTTGAGCATGGATATTCGGTGGTTAGACGATCCCCCCGCGGATAGCTCAAGGTCAGCGTTCTTGCGACTGCGGTTCGATTCCCGGTCGAGCAAGATTATAGTGTACGTTTTCCTTGCAATATCCCAGTACATATTGCTGTGTAACGAGGAGAAAACTCAATTCTCAGGTTGAGAAGACCAGAATACTACGTAGGGATGCCTAAGTGCTAACCACACGTGCCCTGTAATCCCAGGCCGCAAGGCCTGGGACGCCGCTGGTAGGCCCAGACTTCGTCAGCGATTGTTGCCCCGAAAGATAGACAGAAGATCCCCACCATACTACACAAGTGAACATACGTGACTGCCACCTTCGGAAGCTAACGTCTGCGTATTTCTAGTGCGGCGCGTTGCTTGGAGTACTGTGGTGACTGGTAAGTTATAAATATTGAAAAAAAAGGGGGAGCTTGCTAAGAGAAAGATCAGGTTCAATATAATTGCATCCTTTAATTACATAGTTTAAAAGAGAAGAGAGAGAAGAAGATGGTGATATGTCAGGTGTTGGGAAGGTAGTCGAGCTTCAAAGATGCCGTCATCTTACCCTATCGCTGCATGGTCCTGGCGTCCCTCCAGTGACGACGGCGGTTGTAGACTTCAGCGAGCGTGACGTCTTCCATCGGAGGTTGTTAATGTACGTACAATTACTCACTTGCCTCGTTTCCCCTGCTAGCTCCGCCGGACTCGTATATATAGAAGCCTTGCTTGCACTCGGCAACGCTTTTTAGAGGTTGCTGCCAGAATGCGTCGTTGCACGCCGCTCGCCATGGGAGTCATCTGTGAATGGTGCGATGTTGTAATGGCCGCGCGCCTCTCATCCACACCCAAGGCGGGATTCGAACTCATGAACGTTCTATCCGTTACCGCAGAAGTGGTCATGCTTTAAATTTGTAATCCCCAGTATTACATATTTGTAACCATATTTCTGGTCAACTCACATTTGCACCTTTTGAACTTATTTGACAATTTTATTTCTTCACTAGATGGCGTATTTCTAAATGAAACATATAAGCAGGTTTTTTTTCATTCCGGATTGGCCAGATGTCGATTTAGCATAAATCGCTAAGCCATTGTTCATTCCTGGCTAGGGTGTATTAATGACTTGCCTCGGTTCGAATCTTCATTCAAAACTGTTTATAAGCGAGTGTTGGCATACTTTTTTAAAATTTTAATCAGCTCACTTGCTAGTAATACAACGATTTACTCATTCTTGAAAATTAACTGAAAGTATCATGGTTAAAATTAACGAACTTTAATTTTTCTTGTATTTAGATTTAATTTAGGCGTGATCTGATTCTCCTGGATGCTTTTATTGACGATTATCATAATGATCTACGTGAATTGATTCTCAAATTATTGTACACAATATTGCAGGAACTCAGTACTGTATCCTCCGGATTATGTTAGGTGCAAATGCACAGACGAGGAAAAAGTGTTCTCACGGAAAGTTTCTTTTATCCAGTGTGATGGAAATAATTGATTTTATATTTATTTGATATTTTCTTGTCTTTTCCCAATAAGTTCCATAATATGTGCACTAAAAAGTATTTACATCCACACCTTATACGGTGCTCATCCATACCTTACAAGTGCACACGCCATATGGCAAAAAATAAGCTGAAGTAATAACAATGTCATTTAGGCAATTCGTCTTAATTAAAAGTTTAATCGATCGATAAAGTATACATCAGTTAATGTAAATAAAATATTTATCTTGTGCAGGTATTCCAGGCTGGTAGTTTTACTTGATGTTGCCTTTGTACCTCAATCAACATATACCACCTTTTTTGATATAGAAAAATCACTTTTCATTATTTCAGCCTATGAACAACATGAATATAATTTCAACAATCTTATGACTTTTTTTCGTGGGAAGAGTATTTAATTCATATCAAATCAGAGAAAATCCGTGTGTTTTATCTTTTTATACTGTTTTTGTCGCTTTAAACATCAGTTAAAAATATTGACATTTTCCAACATAGTTTTTATTGCGATACCGTTCTGCAAGACCGATAAGAGATGCGGTATCTGGTGTAAGAGCCGTGCTTTAGCCGTTTCCTTTCCCGTTCTGGATAGGAGAATCCTAGCGGGGCCACCGCTAAGAAGGCGAGTTGTCGGCTGCGGGTTGAACGGGGAAAGCGGGAAATGCGGAGGAAGTGGGCGTGTCGTAGACGGGGACGGGACGAGGACGCGCTCCCCGCCGAGTGAGCCGTCCTCACGCGGACGCGCTCGCTCGCTCGTGCGCGCGCGGAATGTTTTGTTTAGAAATTATTTCATTTGTCCATTCGCCGTTGGACAGTTGAGTAATGGAATGTCGCAGCGACCGCCCGTGTACCCATAATTCATCGAGGCTCTTATCTAATCTGCGCCACTATGCTTCACTCTCTTGCCGCCGCCACCGCCGCCGCTGCCGCCAACGCAGCCACCGCCGCCGTTTCGCTCTCCCCGCCGCGGGCACTCGCCCCTCCCCGCCACGCCCCGCGCCACCCCACCCCGGCTCGCCTGTCGCACTCCACGCCCCACCGTGCCATCCTCTTACCCGCTCCTCTGTCTGGAATCTGTGCGAGGGAAGCCAGCAAAGAAGGGACGCGAAGCTTGAAGAGGCGTCAAAATGCTCACCAGTATGGGCGGACACATCTAATAATTTTCTATTGTGTCGCAACTATCGATTGTTTTGCATCGTGTGTTTCTGACCTGGACTTCGTTTCGATAGTTAAATAGCGCACTACTGATTACTTTTGCGGAAATATTTGGAAATGATTTTTATTTATGTATATATTTTATAATTTTATAAGTAGTTTTTGAAGGTAACGAGATGCCATTATAGCTGTGAGACTTACAGCTAAGTTAAGAATTGCATTTTAACTAGACACCGCATCTGGAATCTTCTGTGCTACCTAAAATTTGTTCAGTTTTCCTGGAACCTTATAGCTAAAATAGGTTGTAGAAAATAGAAATAAAATGAAGGAAATGACCGGAAATATACTTAGTTTCTTGCTTAATTACTGTGAAGTATAGCGGGCGACGATTATACATCGTAAGGATCAGGCCACCTGTTAAAGTCAATTGTAAGCGTTTTTATCGGACGTTCTATGAATATTTTTATGAGATACATGTCTAATAAGAGTTCCTTAATATTTTAATAAAAATTGATTGACATAAAATTATCATTGCAATTACAAATTTGAACCATTCTTCCACTTTTGTACGAGCCACGCCTCATGACTACATGAGCCCGCGACTGTTACTTTGTTTGCCAAGGCGTAAATTATTCCTCGCATTTCGGTCGGCGCGCAGAGACCCGCAAAACACCGCGGTCTTCCCTGTCCTCACTGCGACTCTCCGGCGCCCCCTCCCACCCAGCACCGGTGTGGCCCACCACACGCCCCCCTCCAGTCCCCACACCCCCGCGCTGCCCAGCGCGCGGTCGCCACGGAGGCGCACCGTAAATGTACGCAGCATTCCTGTAACGCAATTCTGGATAAAACATGTACAAATAGAATGCAATTTTTACCTTTTTTTCAAAATACACATTCATTCCATTTATAGCCATTTTCGGTAATAAAATTGTGTAATCTAGTACAAAGCAACTTAATGGTTTGCAATGTTAATGTTTGTTGCCATGGATACGTACGTATAGACACCCGCTGTCCCAGTGCAATGCAAATATTGATTTGGCGCAACCACGATTACGCATGGGGCGTATTTAAAACAGGGCCCCCGGCACCAACCCCTGAGCGCTACCCCGCTCGCCGCACCGAGCCACCGCCTCGCCCCTGACCCTGCCCCGCCCTGCCCTGCCCCGCCCCCGCTGCTGCCTCACCGACCTTCGCCCCCGGCCTCCGGCGCGACCTCTCCCCGCCTCCCTACCGACTCCCCGACACCCTCCACCCCGCCGCATGCCGCAAACCCAGTCGAAATCAACCCCGCATCCACCCCCGAGTCAGGGAGGGAACAACCGTGGTTGCCTCTTCCTACGTAATATTCACCCACTACCTCCGTCAGCGGCAGCCTGAAATGGGGAAATAATTCAACCCGAATACCCATTGGAATTGGGTGTCGAAAGATCAACTAGTTATCGTCATTTCGCCTCGTTTCACCCCTTTTGTACACCTGCGAGAATGGTCTTAAGAATAATAAGTTAAATCGAATCTGTAATGTTCATGGAGCATTAGTTTAGCACTCAAAGTTTCGACATGTGTGAGAGATTGTGAATTGTAATTAAATCACGCGAGTAACAATCGCGCTGGCGATAAATGGGTGTAATGGTAATAATCTACGTATTTATATTGAATTTTGCTCTTCTGTGAATCAAACAATTACTTTCAAACCGTACAAATAACATTAATTATTCGAGAGTATGAACCTCTTTTTAATTTTCAATCGTTACTGCAATTATATATCAATGTCACCATTGTCTCATTTCGTTCTCGGTTTGGACTTTCAATTTTTCCCATTCATTTTAATAGAAAATCGAATAAGTATTTTGCATGAACTAACTGAGTTTCTCTTTCAACAAATTTTCGGGACATTAGACATTATCGTGTTTATTTAAAACATTTTTGCGCATCTGTAGCGATTTTATTCAGTCTCCAAGAACTTTTCAACGCTTGAACGATACTCTTGAACAACATTCAACATTCATGCACCATCGAGTCTCTTCTACGTTCGTCCAGACTTAGAAGTTTAACCTTTCATTATTGTTCATTTCTTTCGTATTCATTAAAAACATAGATATAGCATTAATCAACAAGACTCAGCTGCAACAAACAGCAAGTTTGTAACAAAATTATGCTTGAAACAAGTAAATTAATTAAAAAAGGGAAAAAATACCAAAATTTCACGGTCTACAAACATGAAGGAAATTACGGTTCAATAACCAATTCACGGACTAAACCGAGCGGTTGTCTCTCCCACAAAGTCACATGAATCAATGCTGTCGTCGGCATTTCTCGTCATCCTAATGCATTTCGACACCCTCAGCAATCTGCTGCAGAGGCTTCATCATCGGTGCGATGTATTGCTGTTGAGTGCTCACTTTAGTGCGGTTTTCAAGCGGTCTGGTTGCTCTGAACCAGGGTACTCGCTTCAATTCTGACAGTAGTCTACCTGTCACCTCCCACCTCTGGGTGCCGTTCTTTGAATACCAGTCGATTCATGAGGAATTTGTGGTGAACAAAACGGGTTCGCGGTATTCTTGATGGACTCAAGTGCGTGATGTGCTTCTATCTAGTGCTATCGATAGTGACAATAGGATATCGCACGTCCTCTAAAAAACTGTCGAAACTCAGTAGAGTAAGATTTTGAGATAAGTACCCTATGAGCTTCAGTTTTTAATGCTTTGTAATTCTAAAAAAAATGCCATAATTTATTGCGGAAAGTGTCGCTAGATGGCGCGCGTGACAGTTCCTGTTAATCTAGCATCAGTATGTAATAGAAAAGAGTGTGCTAGTTACGGTGAAGGGTATGCGTCATGTTAGCCTCATGCCGCTTCTACCTTCCCCCTCAGAGTGCGAGTTAAACGAGGCCCAGGCATGGGGGACGCAGTTAGCTAGCCAGCAAAGGCGGACAATCTACCCAAATTGCCAATTCTATGTGTACAAGAAAATCTTCAAACGCCATTTTCTTAAAACTTCTTTTTATGTGCTCTGGAACGTTTCTAGAGGACATGCGATGTATGGTGGCGTTGATTTATTTCGTATTAAATTGTACTTACATTTTAAATGCACTAAAAGGAAGATGGCAATTCTGTTAAAAGCAACCTTGGGATTCGAAATCTACTTTGCAGGGACGAAATAGGGATTCTTTCCTATTTACTATTTTACTATCTAAGACGCTAGACGTAAACCCAGGATCGAAATGGGATTTATTTGTAGAGGCAGAATCTTCTCACGAAACCAAATGTTTGCATCACACCCCTCTTCTGTGCAGAGAAACACACTGTGTTTAAAGTAATCGGAAAGAAGAACTGTCTCTTTTACAAAAGTGCTTTATTTGTCTAAAGTATAACGTTAATTAGATAACTTCTCATTTTGCCTATTGTATGTACGCCTCTTTTCATACTAGCCTCCAATCATTCCCAGGAGAATGCGGAGCTGTACCCTGTCCATCAGGCCCCAGAACGTGCGCCCTTTCCTTCCTCCTTCTTGTCCTACCGTCTTCCCTTACACACACTTACACTTACATGCAATTCACTACCACACATTTCGATAGACCTGTCGGGAGCTTAGAGCTTGTCCCGACTGGGGCGGAGCTGCGTTGGTTGGGAAATACTTGGTTGAGGAAACACCGCCAGGTAGGTTGTCTAGGTTGACGCCGGATCTCATCATCCACCGGGGAAGAAACACCTCCTGGCATGAAAGCATTCGCCTCTTTAACTGGACTAATGACTAGCGCAGTTGATGTGCCAGGAAACATGAGTCAATCCATCCAGCCTTCGTCTGACACAGCCTTCCTAGCCTCTGCCCTTCAATCCTGGGGCGGTCTCGCCCTTGCGCGCCGGAGGCGTAGAGGGATGGGCTCTTAGTGCAGCATCTCTCGCCCTGGGCGTCTGCGGCCCTTGACTTCTCCACCCGAGGAGCCCCTCTCGTGTTTCTCATCGTTGCCGCAACTGCGCCCCCTCCCTTCTACCCCTCCCGCCACTTCCCGGCCGGCCTTACCCCTCCACGGCCGCTTCCTGCGCCGGCCTGGCCTCGCGCCCTGGGGCGTTCGCACGCTGCTGCGTAAAGGCTCCCACAGACCGGCGCGATAGATCCGCAGCGTGTGCGGCGCGGAAAGTTCCGAGCTAGACGCAGTCACGGAATTCGCCGGTTCACACCGGAGCGTCAGTTATGAGTCAGCGTTTCGTGACGGTGGCAAGGTCGCTCGACCCAGAGGGGAGGGAAGACTACCGCACACGGGCGGACTTCCACGAAACTCGAGCGGAGCCGGAAGAAACGCGCTTGACTGCGTTACAAATTTCGCCGCCGATTAAACACTGCGAATCCGTTGTCGCGACGCTCACCTGCCACCTGCCGCGCAGGTCTGAACGTGCTCATAGCGCAACAAGTGACGCGAAACTTCCGCTGCGGCTACTCTGCGTGGGCTGCGGATCTTCCGCGTCGGGCTGCGGCAGCCTTAACGCGGAACTTTCCGCGCCGCACCCGCTGCGGATCTTCCGCGTCGGTCCGTGGGAGCTTCTCCCCTGCGCGTATGACGCGCAGCGCATCGGCGAACGGGCGACGGAAGGACGCGGCATCGCCTCTGCCGCGCGCGCCGTCTCGGACGGCAGGCACGCCCGCGCCACGCTGACGCTCAAAGGAGAGCGCTCCGCACGCGGGATGGCGCGGACGTGTACGGCGAAATGCCGTGCGCTTTGTCTCAACCTGCGGTGCTATTCCCGGAAACTGTTGAAATACTGCTCGGAGATACACTTCTCGCTGAAGATTGTCTACATTTGGAGCGCTTTTAATCAGCTCAAATATTTTGACGGTTTTCCAAACATTTGAATAAGCGTCGATCTCCATCCAAACCCGAGTATCTGCGTTTTGTAGAATATTTTTAAAACTTTTTTGGAAGACTTTTTAGTGAAAGCAAACTGCTGACTTCCCTTGATGGATGTTCAGATGTTACAGAACGCTATGTCTAATCAAAATTCTGACAATATCTAAAAAAATATGAACAGAGTGAAAGGGGAAATGAACATTTTGATGCGAGTGCCCTGTCTATGAAAGTCAAGTATTGTACTTAAGGTGCAGCTTAACATCCTGTCTCCTAGTCGGTAGGGTCAACACTAAACACATGTTACTAGCAAAATGGTCGTTCCTGGGTAAGAATCGATCGCTGCACTCTAAGCGTCAGACACCATATTGAATCATACGCATTGATTGATTGATTTTTCGTGTTTCCGGGCGCGTCAACTGCGTTGATTATTAGTCTCGTTAGTGTAGTGCATGTTTTTGCTCGGGAGATGGCGGCGATCTTCCCCCGCTGGATGGCGAGATTCGACGCCGACCTAGCGTCGTGTACTGGGGTTTCCCCCTAAACAGGACTCTCGCCACAGCGGGGCACCGCCCCAGCCGGGACAAGCTCTAAGCTCCCGACCGGCCTCCCGGAATATGTGGTAGTGTAGTGCATGCTGGTGTAAGTGTGTGTGTGTAAGGGTAGAAGATAGGAAAGGGAAGAGGAAGGAAAGATCGCGCGTGGTCCGTGGCCCATTTGTTAGGGTACTGCTCCGACATTCGCCTGGTATTTATCGGAGAAACCACGGAAAACTACCGATCAGAGCAGCCGGCCGCTAGAACTCTCCTCCAGACTGAATTCGACCTAGCTGAAAAGCTACTGTCGAAAATCCTGCCGCCGTTAGAACTCGAACCAAGGACCTCCCGGTCAGAGGCTCTGCAGTGACATCAGTTGATGCACTGAGCTACCGCTCCCGGTCATACACATTCACTGTCGCAATGGAACAGGGAGTATTTTCTATTTACGTGTGAGAATAAATAAATAAACTATTAAAAATTCTTTAGCCCAGATGTAAACGACACTGTTCAATCCCTGCAGTTTGGAGTAGACTGAAACTAAAGACCACAGTTTATCTGCAAACACAATTAAATCGCTAGATTACAGAATGCACTAGTGGGATGTGCATGATCGAGAGCCACCATTCACCACGAAAATATAAATAACAAATATTGTGGTTAGTATTCAATAAAAAAATTAATTAAAAAATCCAGTGTTAACATCACAGATACCGATGTATTCTGTGTTTTTTGTATTAGTTCGTCAAAATCTGCGACCATGAAAACCCATTAGAGTAGGGGGTGGAACCTCCGTGTCAGCCGCAACAAGCGAGGACTCGTCTATGGGTGGGTGAATGAGTAGACGAACTTCCTTCCCGCAGAAACGCGAGGTCCCGCCCCTACTTACATGTCAGCTTGCTAGGTTTCCCGCCTACAGGTATTTTCCCCAGCAAGGCACCATCCCACCCGGGAACGCTGTAAGCTCGCGACTGCTCTCCCGACTTGGGTTGTTCTGAAATGAATGTAGTGTTTGTTAAGGTACCGCTCCCGCATTAGCCTGATATTGATAAGAGAAATCACGGAAAACTACCAATCAGAGAAGCACGCCACGAGAATTCTTTTCCATACAGTTAATGAATTCGACCCAGCCACATAGCTAGTGTCGGAAATCCGCCACCGTCTAGACTCGAACCTTAGGATCTTCCGGTCAGCGACGCTGTAGAGGTAACAATAAAGTCGATGAGCTATCACAGGCGGTGCGACCGGTACCGGTACTGGTATCGGTTCGTGTAGTGGTATCGTTCGCAAATTTGAACAAAACATTGATGCATCGATGTTTCGATACATCGCTAAAGGGTTTTCGATGTCGATGAAAACGTCAACAAAAAACATCTATGTTTAAAACATCTGTTTTAATTATACACTAATAAACATGCTATTTTTCTAACCATTTTTAATTACAGTAAGCAAATGGGTTATATTTTATTGTTTGGTTACCAACATGTTAGTAGTATGTTAATAAAAATTATTATCGAATGTAAAGAATGACATTAACAATGAAGAACATCATGTTTCGATACTTTAGCTTTAGTCACTTCCATTCATACACCATCGAAGTAAACCCACCTAAAATTCCCTCAGATTTCACTGGCGAAATGTAAATCGTGATAAAGAGGATGAAGCAAAACAACGATATTGCTGTGGATTGCTGCTTCTCTACAACGTGCCTAAACCCCTTTATTTAAAAGAATTTTTTTAAAAGATCGATGTTTTTGAAACAAAATATCGATGTGAAGAAAACATGGAAAGCAATGTATCGATGTTAATATATCGAAGTTTCTGGTGGAAAATATCGATGTTTTAAAACCATCGATGGTTTCGTGACGGACAGGATAAAAACATCCCTAGGTTCGTGACGGACAGGATCTAGCAACCCAGCGCGTGCCGCAGCGTGGCCTGGCGTTCCGTGTGCCGTCGGGGCGCGTGCTGTGGCCGCGGCGGCCCTGCGGCCCAGTGGCGCAACGGGGCAGCAGGCGGGCAGTCCGGCGGCCCCGCGCGGCCGGGTGCGCCAGCCGCCTACAGCCATGCCGCGGATTTGCGCCGGCCGCGCGTGAAACACGCTGCTGGCGCCGCTGGCGTGGGCGGTGGTCGGGACATGGCGGTGGCGGTGGTAGCGGAGGCAGTGGCGGCGGCGGTGGCGGTGGCGGTGGCGGTGGCGGTGGCGGCGACGGCGGTGGCGGCGACGGCGACGGCGACGGTGACTGTTGGCGAAGGCGGCAGGGACAGCTGAGAGCGAGGAGAGTCGACGGATGGATAAGGGCGTCAGGGCGGGTCGGGTCAAGCGTCAGGGAAGGCGGATTCGAGAGAAATGGAGATAGATATAATGCTGTTGTTAGTGGAGGCGATGACACTTTAAGCTGCGGTGGAGCTGACATCAGTGAAGACTAGCAGCGGCGTGGCACGTGTGGGCTGCTCTTAGAGCAGCTCTAGCAGCGGCGGTAGGCTGCTCTTAGAACACAGAGAACTATGGTGATGATTGTGAACAGAGATATTAAAGCGTGTAGCGTTTGTAATTAGGCGAACGTGAGTGATGAGAGAGATTGGAATGTGGGAATGGCGAGTGCTGAATAACGGTGTATGAAAAATGGTGAAAGAAAGGTGGCAGAGGTGCAACTGTGGAAGGATGCGACTGGGACGACAGAACATTGACTGGATGTTGGTAGGAAGTTGTAGTGAAGTGAGCGGGAAATTTGTGGTGGTGAGGTTGACTCATAATTTGTTCGGAGGGATAGAAGTTGATAGGACGTTGATGACAGTTTAAGGTGGCGTTGCCAGAGCAGCGCGAGATAGTTGAACACTGGACATGTTAGCGGATTGTTGGCACGCGTGTGTAGCAGTAATGTGTGAATTGGAACGTGGTGTGTGGCAAAGATTGATGGGTTGGCTCTGTGTGCTGGTGGTAATTCACTGAGTGGTGGAATGTAAAAGCGCGCGCACAACAGAGCGTTGGCAGAGCGTCTGCGAGACTTTGAAGTTGCCTTGAGGGTGAGTTGCTTGGGCGATCTCAGAACCCCACGTCAAGGGGACACTGCCGGGGATTTGCCGTTAATATATCTGTTGTATACCAAATCAAAAAGCAAAGACAATCTGTAACACAAAAATTTATTCATTCCAAAACATTCAAAGAATTACCAAAATACAAGTATGCCAGAGTCTAGATAATAAGGGGAAATGTTCATCCGCCGGGTCGTTGTAAAAGTGGTACAGTCAAAGTTCCAATATCACAATCCTAATACAAAGCACGTTCCCTATACAGTTTACTTCTGATCTCGTCGGCTGCTAATCTCAGTTGAGAGTGGCCGAGGCCGCCGGCGCTGCGGCCCTCCGTTCGGTGTCTCTGCTCCTCCTGTTGTAGGGGACTTTCCAGGTCGCCGGGTGGCGACGGGGCGCCCTCGTTGCTCCATCTATCGGCGTTGCGGGTACTTCCTGGCCCGCGACGCCGCCGACGGTATTTCAGTAGTGTCTGTTCATACAGACACTACAATATCCACTAATTGGAGAGGTGGATTGGAATTTGCGTGACTGCAGTTCCGTTGCAGCGTAGCGCGCTGGCTACGACCGCTCCAGCTCTGCCGCAGCGTGCCCGGCGTTGGTGGGCGCGCTGGTCTCGTCTCCGCATGGGAGGCGGAGAGGCGGGGGGAAGGGATTTCCCGCTCCGCGTGCGCGAGACCTTCAAGTTCTCTTGACGTCAAAGTGTTTGGGCGATCGCAGAGCCCTCACGTTGACGGGACATTGTCGTGGATTTGCCGGTAATAAATGCATAAGCTGGAGTGCTGAGCTGGAGTGGTGAGCTCCAGCGGCGATCTGCAGCGGCAAGCTGGAGCGGTCTATAGGAGTGGCATTGACGGGACTGCAGCGTGCAATCGTTGGCAGGGCAACGTGACCCTGCGTGGCTACGTCCACTGGCGTAGAGGTTAGGTCGACTGGTGGCTGCGGCCGGCGGGACTGCAGCGTGCAATTGTTGGCAGGGCAGCGTGACCCTGCGTGGCTACGTCCACTGGCGTAGAGGTTAGTTCGACTGGTGGCTGCGGCCGGCGGGACTGCAGCGTGCAATTGTCGGCAGGGCAGCAGCGGCGATCAGAGGTTGTCGAGCGGCAAGCTGGAGCGGTCTATAGGAGTGGGACGGGACTGCAGCGTGCAATGTTGGCAGGGCAGCGTGACCCTGCGTGGCTACGTCCACTGGCGTAGAGGTTAGTTCGACTGGTGGCTGCGGCCGGCGGGACTGCAGCGTGCAATTGTTGGCAGGGCAGCGTGACCCTGCGTGGCTACGTCCACTGGCTCGACTGGTGGCTGCGGCCGGCGGGACTGCAGCGTGCAATTGTTGGCAGGGCAGCGTGACGTGGCTACGTAGAGGTTAGGTCGACTGGTGGCTGCGGCCGGCGGGACTGCAGCGTGCAATTGTTGGCAGGGCAGCGTGACCCTGCGTGGCTACGTCCACTGGCGTAGAGGTTAGTTCGACTGGTGGCTGCGGCCGGCGGGACTGCAGCGTGCAATTGTTGGCAGGGCAGCGTGACCCTGCGTGGCTACGTCCACTGGCGCAGAGGTTAGGTCGACTGGTGGCTGCGGCCGGTGCGGGGCGTCGCAGGGCGGAGCTGGCATGCCGCAGCGTTCCTGGCGTGGGTGGGCGCGCTGGCCTGAGGGGTGGGGTGGAGAAGAGGGCGTGCCGCTGCGCGTGCGCGGGTGCATTTGCGGCGGCGCGCCATCTGGCCGAGCGACGGACGCGCTATGTTTAATGGAATTTTAATCTGAAAACTTCGCGCGCGAGAATAGTCCTAATTATATAGAAGATGCTCAGTTTTCATAATTGCTGGCCAGACGGACGGAAGGAAGGCAGGAAGGAAGGAAGGAAGGAAACAGGACAGACGGGCGGTCGGATGTTGTGGGGCCGGAAGAAGATGGAGGGAGCGGAACGGAGGGGAGTCCGGATGGCGGGGTGGGCAGCCTTTGCCGTCCGAGACCGGACGCCGGCACCTGCAGAGATGAGGTGGCGGCGGAGGCTGAGGCATCCAGCTCAATCAATGTGCAACTCAGGCGGAATGCTGTGGGGTTCGATGCGTCCACGGTAACGAGAGAAGTAGCTTTGTGCCGACGAAGCAGTCGCCAGTAAGTGGAATTGTGTGAATGTTCAGCTCTTAGACATTAGTAAGAGATACTGCCATAGATAGAGGTAACAGCACTATAACAATGATGCCAGTAATTTATCCAAGAATATGTACTGAAATATGTAAATTAATACGTAAATAGTTAACTTATTCGAAGGGAATGGTACTGAAGGTGGTTGAATTCATACAGTGAAGTTAGTTTGTAATGAGTGCTCACTCTTATTTTTGTATCAATGTAATAGTTTATCTTGTTTTTTTATTTTTACATTATTATTCCTGCATGCAGTCAAAACGTTATTTGCTGTTACGAAGTCGGCCATAAAGAAGTGCAAGAAATTGCCGGGTGTACTCTTCAAGGAAACAAACTAGTTCCAACCAAAGTGTATATATAAATATTTAAGGTTTATGATCAGTATGTATTATGGCATCTGGCTGTTCAGAGAGACATTACGTACTCGCATTACCTTCTTGGATATCTCTATTCCAAAAATGTACTCAATTCATCAAAAGAATTTTTCAAATTATGCCTTTTGGATTGTTCTTTGTTTATTTTTAAAATCGAAAACATTTCATACCTGCTGAAGAAAAAACCTTCAAAGAAAAGTGGATTGCAGAATATCATGTTCGGAGAACGTGCCCTAAAAAACTTCTCATTCATGTGACTTTTCGTCTCAAATTGCACGTTGTATCTCCCATAAAAATTAAAAGTTATCGTAAAATTGCACTGTATTATTGATAGAAGAATATGCCTGAATGCCGCACTAGATGGCACATGAGTGATATTATTCTTCATATTTGCTTTAGGGATCGCGTTCAAGTAGGGGACAGATGGGAACGTTGGAATTGCCATTTTAAATAAAATTGCAAATGCTGGTTTATATTATTATTGATGCATAAATTGACTGTCAGTTGTTCATTTTGGTTTCATTGATTGATGTCATAAAGCGTTTAAGAAAAAAGTCCGCGGAAAACCACAGAACCCTCCGATTATGGAATATTAATGAAAATTAACTTGGCTTTCCAGAATAGACTGTGGTTGAAAAAACATAATAGCTAACTACAATCATTTCATGTACGTGGTCTGCACTGTAAACTGAATGAAAACGGCATTAATACACTCGTGGAAACATATTGCGAGTTATCATATATAGCGCTCAGGAACTATAACAGCACAACCCACCGCAAGCACATCCAAACTGAAAGACACTTAGTGCACTGGTTACACAGAACAACGCCGGAGTAGCGAAGAGCTGCAACGCTTGACGTGGCGGAGACGTGTAGGCGGAGGCGGTGCCTGATGCTGCGCGGGCGGCCGCGGAAGAGGATGTGGCGGCGGCGGTGGGGGCGTTTCTGCACTTCCGGCGCAGCTTGTTTCGCGTGGCGCGGCGCCGCCGCGACGCTCCAGCGCCGTGCACAGCCCTTTGTTGATGTTCAGGTTTAATTACTTGCTTAAGGCGTCGCCGGGCGGAGGCGCGGGTGGGGGAGGGCGGGCGGGGGTGGGCGGTCGGTCGGGTGGGTGGTTGGTGCGGACGGGCGGGCGCCGGCGACGCGGGCGGGCAGGCGGGCGGGCGGCGGCAGCTGCTAGCGAAACGTGAGGATTAGTGCTCGCTGCCGGCTAATCTGAGTTAAAGACTTTAAGCAATAGCACGCGCCGTGTTTAACAAAGTTCCAGCAAATTAAATGTAAAAAACCCCACCCTCGGAAGTTGGCGAGAGAAATTACGGGCTTAGCATTCGCGCGTGGTGGAATCGTCACGAGGAGGCCTGTGACGGAGAGTGACTGTGCGCGCGAGGAGGGGGAAAGAGGCAGCCGGTGGAGGGTGGAGTGCGTAAGTCTGACCGCCGGCTACGCGGATGTCGACTAACCAACGGAGTAGATATTCGTTTATATATATATATATATATATATATATATATATATATATATATATATATATATATTGGGAGGTAATGGCTATGCTTCAACATCATGAGATCTTCGCTGTTCGGGTGACGCCGTGTCGTAGGGCTGTGATGCCCTTTCGACTATCTTATTATGGCCTTCCTCAAGACACTTCAGCCCTGAGGAAGACCACGATAAGATGATCGAAACACTAGTCGGTATTACAGCTTTTGAAGTGGCGTCACCCGGACAGCCAAGAGCTTTTGCGTGACTCTGGCCGCAGAAGTCTTCGACATCATTTAACTTCTTCTGAGGTCCGTGAGACCCATGAGTGATGATGTAAAAATGTAGATATTAACGGTAATGATGAGATAAATGATTGCGAGATGGTGGAATGAGAGTCAGGGGAAACAGGAGAACCCCTAGGAAACCTGCCGACAAGCCGCTAGTCCACCACTAACTCTAAATGGTTTGGCCGCGGATTAAATCTAGTCCCCAGCTGTGGAAGGCGGATGTGCTGTTTTCTACGCCACAAACCCTACATTGCAACATACAAGGGTACATAACTTACATACAAGGAGTTCAACATTTAAAGAGGATATGCAAGATGCACTTTCACTCAGTTCAAGTGAAACAATTTGGTGCGTTTGGTGTAGATTTTAGTGCATGTCTTTTTCGCCACTGTGATAAGGGGTTTAGATCTTTCGCGTTTGTAATTAGGTTTAAATCTTTAGACTGCAGAAGAGAGGAAACACTGGAACGGAAAAGCATGCCTTGGTATTATTTATCCATTTTATTATTGGAATTAAAGCAAGCAATGCATTTTCATTTTACAAATTGAGTTTACCTTTCGTTGCTTATTTGCAACGCACCACAATACATTGGCTACTGACCTCAAAACGGGTGTGTTGCTGGAACATTTTGAAAGTTCGATTGCGCAGCGTTGAATGAAATTTGGTAAGCGTATAAAAGGAGTGGTCTTATAATGGGTTTATGCAGATATCTTAGAATAAATATTCAAATCGGGAATTGAAGAATATTTTTTTGAAAACATAGGGTGGGAAATTTTATAAAGAAGATAAAAGTGTAATATATGAGATGACTTCTTTTATTTTTCCTCATTGTTAGGCAACTCACCATGAAGTGGTGTTCGGCAGGTACAGGAATTCTTTTGTGTCAGGACGAGACCTGACAAATACCAGAACTTAATGAATTGACATCCAATTACGGGTGCATTTCACATGTGTAACTTCTCCAAGAGCCTTTAAATCACATATTTATTGAAACAAAGTGATCAACTTCGACTTCTATACATGCCGTAGAAGTTTGTAACGTTTATCCTGAGCTATTCTGTGTATAGTTATATATGGCATAGGAGAGTATGCGAAGTGCTGATGAGCACACAGCGCCAACACCCACCATTCCGCAGTTGCAACTCGTGCAGACGCAAGCCAATCCACCACTTAACTCCACCGCCGCTCTCTATCACAGTTCGCTTCCGCCGAGTCCCGCAGCCCGGCGGAGCACGTGGCGCCTCTCATACTCGCACTTCTCATTCCGACTCTGGCGTTTGCGTGGCCGGCGCGGCGGAACGCTGTGCCGACCGCGGCTCGCAGCGCACCGCTGCAGCCCGGCCAGAAGCACTTCGCCCCTCCTCGCCGCCGGGATTTTTGAGTTTCAACGCTAGCTATATAGCTGGGTCGAATGCAGCCGCAGTCTGGAAGAGAATTATAGCGGCCGGCTGAACTAAATCGGTAGATTTCCGTAGTTTCGCTGTTCAGTACCAGGCGAATGCTGAAGCATCTAAAACACGAGACTCCAACCGCGCGTGATGATTGCTTCTTCTTCCTTGTCCTGTCGTCTCCCCTTATTCACAGCCGCTTACACTTACATGCACTACACTATCACATATGACGAGAGGCTAGTCAGAAATTTAGATATTGTTCCCAGTGTGGCAGTGTCTCGCTGGGGGATAATACCCAGAGAAGGAAATACCCCGCTATCCGATGTGTAGGTCGGTGCCGGATCTTACAATACAATGGGGGAGAAACACGCCTCTCTGGAAAAGAAAGAAACCAGAAACATTAAACAACCTACTGCCGCTGGGGTCAGAGGTTCTAGCATGAACATCAGGTGAACTCCCAAGGTATTTCAGGGAGGTGAGCTATTTCAGGTCGAATCTTTTTACAAATATTTTTGAGCGAAAATATCTACTTTTCAAAAGTTCCCAACCACGCTTGCAGATATTGCTTTCTCGCTACGGACTAGAAAGAAAGTAATGTTATGCTGCGCGAAAAAATGGCGAAATTTCGGCAGAAAACTCTTATTACAGGGTTCTAGTAACGAAAAGGTGGATAAATCCAGTTGCTAAATTTAGAAAAAAATTCTCTAACACATGGTGTAGCAAGAATTCCTGTTTTGTGAGTCCTTGATACCGAAAAATCGAATGACGTGGAAACGTCCCTCTACCTGTCCGTCCGCCCGTCTGTGAACAGCGCTAAACCGCTCAGCCAATTTTCTCCAAAATTGATATTCCCTAATCGGTTTGGCTGACGTCACGGTCCCTTGAATTTGAAACCGATATTTTAATTTTAGAGTACTTTACATGAAGCTCCTGGTATATTTTCAAAATTTTCAAAAAAAATTGCTCCAATATTTTTCATTACATTTTGTGGTTGGATAGCGTGAAGGACGTTTAAGAGAATGGTTAAGGTCTCCTATTCGTTTAATAACTGATATTTCGAAAATTGTAAAAGTTTAAAGTGATTTCAAACCCTTCCTACAACTAAATATTAAAGCATGAGATTTTTTCCTTAAAGGTAGATTTTGAAATAAGGCCACGTACAATTTTTCGAAAATGTGAGTACTTTTCGCATAATTTTACGTGAATATCCGGGCGAGAAAGTACGTGCAGTTATAGCACCACTAGTTTTTATTCATAATTCAACTACGTATTGAAGAAGAGTGAGTTTGGGATTCTGAATCTCAAGAAAACGTATGCTTCTCTTCCATATGTAGTTTATATCGTTTCATGACGATAAATAAAAGTATTTTTAAAACATTTATCAATATGAAATTAAAGGAAAGTGTATCGGAATACTTCCTCGGGTTACGGTGTAATGAATATCTGGTAATTGTTTTGAACTGTAAAACGTGTTGGATTTGGTGTCGGGAAGCCTGGTCCCTGCTCCCGTAGATACGCTTGTGCACGCGCAATATTATGAAGGAGTACAATAACACACAATTCCCTGTTTAAACTCAGCGCTTTTGTCATGTTTCGTTCTGCTACAAAATCCATGTTTTCTGTTTTCATGTCATCGTACTCTAATTTTCATTGACCCCATTCATTGTTAATAGATTGAGCTATTAAAGTGAATGTAAATAACGATTCGCTTTCAGTGTATTTGCCAACATTGTCCCCTCCGTCACTGGTTACGGTTTGGTGTTTCGGGATTGCTTACAGTAAGTTGTACCTCTATTTAGTAAATCTTATAGTTTTGAATTCCTGACGGGATGTAGACGACTGTTAAAGATCTGATAGACTGATATTAGAGATTTGAAACACGACTTTATCAGGTATTTATGAGACAAATAAGTCTGATTTGATTGTAATGGAACCGGAGGAGACTCAGGGCATCAACTGATGATACGCTTGTGCACGCGCAATATTATGAAGGAGTACAATAACACACAATTCCCTGTTTAAACTCAGCGCTTTTGTCATGTTTCGTTCTGCTACAAAATCCATGTTTTCTGTTTTCATGTCATCGTACTCTAATTTTCATTGACCCCATTCATTGTTAATAGATTGAGCTATTAAAGTGAATGTAAATAACGATTCGCTTTCAGTGTATTTGCCAACATTGTCCCCTCCGTCACTGGTTACGGTTTGGTGTTTCGGGATTGCTTACAGTAAGTTGTACCTCTATTTAGTAAATCTTATAGTTTTGAATTCCTGACGGGATGTAGACGACTGTTAAAGATCTGATAGACTGATATTAGAGATTTGAAACACGACTTTATCAGGTATTTATGAGACAAATAAGTCTGATTTGATTGTAATGGAACCGGAGGAGACTCAGGGCATCAACTGATGTCACTGCAGTGCCTCTGTCCGGGAGATCCTAGGTTCGAGTTCCGACGCTGGCAGGAATTTCCACACTAGCTTCATTGCGAGGTCGAATATAGTCGCTGTCTGGAGGAGAATTCTAACGGCTGGCGTCTCTGATCGTTTGGTTTCCGTGGTGTCTCCGGTCAATACCAGGTGAATGCCCGAGCATTACCCTAAAAAACACGTCACGGATCGCGCGCGTTCTTTCCTTCCTCTTCCTTGTCATATCCTAAATCCTTACACACACACACACACTTACATGCACTACACTATCACACATTCCTGGGGACAAGTCGGTAGCTTAGAGCGTGTCCTGGCTTGGGCGGTGCCACACTAATCGGAGATACCGGGGGTATTTGTTCGGGGAAAATCCCGCTAGCCGACGGTAGGACGGTCTCATCATCCAGCGGAGAAATATCATCGCCACCTTTCGAGGAAAAACATGCAGTACGTTTACGAGACTAATCACTTTAGCAGTTGGTGCCCCAGCTTTATTAATCAATCAATCAATCAAAATCAATGTAATGGGACATTTAGTTATTTACCTTTTCTTATCAAGTCCCTTTCGGAATTTGAAAATCGAGATCCCTTATGCAAAATGCGACACTATTTCTATAGCAGAATTGTTGCCTCCGGGACGGTTTGCGTCAGAAAGATGAGCGTAACTCGTTTATGTACTTTAATTTGACGTGGCTCGTTCTTTTCGTCTCTGGTTGCATGCATATGGAACCCTCCACTTATCTACGCCACTGCCCGCCGCCTTTTATCGCCGTTCTCTACCATCCAACTTATCGAGCCCTGTAGCGCACGCTCTGCCTTCCTGCGCTTCTTTGCACCTCGTTCACGGCCTGACCTCCACAGCTTCCACCGCAATTATCTGCCCTGAGCCACTTCGGTGCCCTTCTCCTCCCCCATCGCCGCTGACTGCTCGCCCGTTTTCATCCGCACTCCATTCCACTAGACTCTCCTCCATCCGCCGTCCGCCCGCTGCAGTGTGCCACTCGACTGGCGAGCGCCTCGCCGCTCCGGCGTGCTTGTGGGTCGTCACTGTTTCGGCCCGCTCTCCATCTACCTGCCCGCGTATCCGCCCTCGTGCATTCGCCGCGATGAAGGTCGGCCCCACTTCGATGCGCCATTTTGTCGTCAATGGGATTTTTAGGGCAGATTACCACTGAGCGTCGTTGGTTGGCAAACGGAGCTGCTCTTCTGATAAAAAACAAATCGTTCGGCGAATCAGTTGACGTTGAAAGGCAGCGGGATCAAGCGCTCTCGGAGATGCTCGGTAGAACGTTTGTTGAGTGCGAATTATTGGTTAGCATAGGCGTACACAACCTTAAACAGGGCTGTCGAACAACATTTTTGGGCCCCTTATATTAAATTTAATTTATATACATGTACATAAGTTAAATATTTTACATGTACAAAAATTTTCAGTCCATTTTCTAAATTCTCCAAATGCAATTTTGGGCGGTTTAAGAAGGGATCGATTACGACTTGACCCAACTCTTCAGGATGATTTCGTAACCTTTTCGACATTTTTAGCCTTTTCCGGCCGATTTAGGATTTTTCAATCAACGAGTTGATTATTACAGCACAGTAAGTATTCATTTTTAAAACTAAGTAAAAGGTCGAAAATTTTCAAATCTTATGAGTCCATCATTTTCAAATCTTATATTCTTAGGAAAAAAGAAGGCAATAATAATTACTCAAACATATGGATACGGTATCAAAATGCGGAGAGACAAATGAGTCCATCAATTTCCCATCAATAAATTGTAAAATTAATCTGTATTTTTCTACACGTCATTTTTATCTGAGATTGGAAATAATGATACGGTTGATATACCAATACATAAATAAAATGATAAGGGGCCCCTTCGAAATTTTTTGGACGTTCACCTAAATTCGGTTAGAAACAAGTAAACGAAATTTCTTGACACGTTACAACTTAAATTGTGTCGGTTTACTCTTTCTTTGCCGTGTTATTATTATTATTATTATTATTATTATTATTTGCATAAATATATACGCTCATCGCTACACCACCTTAGGCATTGACTTACTAATCCCACTAAGTTCCCCACAATCGCCAATCCTGTTGCATGAACTCCTCAATTCGACGTGTGCCATCATCGCCTGGGTGAATTCTGCGTCTACAACGGATTAGCTGCGTGTATGTCTGATTGATTATTATGAGTTTAGGGCACATGTCGATTAGTTTTGTATTTGTAGTGCACGCTATATTCCGGAGGGCGGAGGCACCTCCCGCGCGGATACGTGAGATCCGGTGCCGACAGACACGTCGGTTAGCGAAGTTTCTCCTTCCAGATATCTCTCCCATCGGGGCACCGCCCGATCCGTTTCCAGGCTCAAGCAATGCCCCGTTGTGTAGATACCTTGAGAGTGCAACCCCGCTAGCTGAGACTTTCCACTGGTCTCACGATTTGTGTGGTAAGATAGTGCGTGTGTCTGTGGATAGGATAGGAAGTGTATGTAAGGAAACAATGTGGGGCAAGGTTGAGGAAGGAAAAAAAATTGCGCGGTATGTGACCCGTTTGCTGAGGTATTACTGCTGAATTCACTAGGTATTGATCGGAGAACACCCGGAAAACTACGAACAGAGCAGCCGGCCGCTAGAATTTTCCTCCAGGCAGCGACTGAATTCGATCTAGCCACGTAAATGGTGTCGAAAATCCGCAACCGTCGGGATGCGAACCGTAGGCCTTCTCTCCCACAGACGCTGCAGTGGCAACAGGTGTTGCCCTGAGCCCTCTCAGCCGGCAGCCGCATCTAGCTCCCAACAGTCGCGCTCAATGTGGTCCGGAGAGACCCCAGGGCTTCCCTGTTCTTCCGCGGCGTTATCTTCAGCGCCGTACCGCACGCACAGTCGGCAACCCCGTCCTCGTAGCTGCCAGCACAACCTCCAGCCTCCCGCGGCCACTTACTGTCCCATCGCCCTCGTCACCGGCAACCAAGCTCGCAACGCTGCCACCCAACAGCCCCGCCGCCGTCTCAGCCACCACCGCCGCCAAGTCCCCTCCCCCGCCCCCGCCTCCGCCGCTGCCACCCCCGCCAGCGCCAGCACCGCCTTCTCCGCCGCTTCGTCGCGCGCAAAACGCGTCTCTGCGGCAAGTTTCACGGCACTCGAGTCAGAGATTTAATGCACGGTTCCGTATGTAATGAGGTTTCGGACGTGCCCCGTGTTCTAATTGTGAAATAAACGCCCATAAAGCATGGGAGCGGGATTTCCGGCGGAGCGGCACCGCCGCGGGATTAAGTGCGGGGCCGCGGTGGCGCAGAGGGGGGTGGAGTAGGAGCGGGGAGTCGCGAGGGGGCGGGGCTCGGAGGGGTGAAGCGCTCCCGGGGGACGTGTCGGGCGCAGCGCCGCGAGCCCCTGTGGGGGCGGGGAAAGGGGGCGTGGCGGGGAGAGCGGAGGCAGGACCACGCTGCGGCTTACCACGGGGGCTGCCGCCGCCACCGCCACCCCCGCCACCCCCGCCGCCGTGCCACCATCACTCCCGCTGCTGCTGCCGCCGCCGCTGCTCTCATTTCCTGGGCACCAGATTCACCAGCGGGCAAACCCGAGTCAAAGCTGAATTCCAGAAACAAGGTCGGTTTATTTCCCTTCGATGTTATTAATGCGTCGTAAAGATGGTGTCGGGTGGGCGGTGACGCGCGGACTTGCGGCAAATCCCTCTTATCTCACCGTCTTCCCAACCTCCCTACCCACTTACCCAACCACCAACCAACCATCCCCCCTGTCACCGAGCGACCGTGCGGCGCGTCCTTTCTCTCTTGCTCGGAATAAAGTTTTCCGGAAGAGTTCGCTAAGTGATGAGGTGGCTTGTAAGGTACGTAGTTAGCGGGCTGTCTCAGCCTCCATGGCGTGGCTGGTTCGAATCACGAGACAGATTTCTTCGCCTCGGAGATTTCTGAAGCTTCCTTTGGACGGAGGGGCAAGGGTTATTCTTGCAAAATGCTGGTAGGAAGTTATTGTTTCTGCGATTAAGCGCTATTGGATTCCCAAGTAAAAATTATTGGATGTAAGAAAGAAAATGTTGAAGAGTGAAAAGTTGTTTATGAATTTGCTTACTTCCTTAGTACCGCAAAATTCCATCGGGAAATTTCGAGTACCACTGGTTTGTTAGATATATATCTGCATGTCTTAAGATGAATAAAAGGGTCATTGTAATTCAGCAATTTTTGTCTTATTTGTTCTTAAAGTAACTGAAAACAATCATAAGGCTCTTAAAATCTTGTCATTGAACCATTTGCTCCGTGAGTTTCGTCAATTTCAGTATTATTTACAGACAGATGTGAGAAAATTATGTACGATCGAAAAGTTTTTTTTAAATTTTCAAATTATCTTCTCTTTCCATTAATTACTCTCCCACCTCCCAATCATTTCAACTATTTTTTGTTTTCGTTTTTTTTCTCGTCTCATTTTCCTCTAATATGCACAGATTTCATCTCGCCCGTAGTATATCGCACACAGTTTTTAACTCTTTTGGGGTGAAATAAGTAATAACAAATATAAATCTCCTTATTCCGCATCTTTTTTCATCGCTTTCTACAATTTATTACTTTCTTTTTAACTTTCCACTGTCCCTAATATTTCAAATATTTAGACTTTTTTTTCTTAGTCATATGCCTAGGCGTGAAACAATTTCATGCTTGTCCTTCATTTTACGAGAGAGTAATTCGGACTGGACGTCTACTGTAATTGCAGATACGCCTTCCGTTCCATATTTGCGGAAGATCCTCTGAATATTACACCCGACGAAATCCTGTTCGCCGCCTCTACGTGGATGTTAACGTGTGCTCTAAACCCGTGGCATCATTTATGGGAGGTGCCGGGGGACCAATTCCACACACGCCTGCATGGCTCTCTGGAGGAGGTGAACTATCAAGTAGAACGTGTTTCGCTGTACCTCCAGTATGAGGTCGAAAGAAGTAACATAAGGGGACAGTGTTCGGAATGTTGATAAGCGAGAAAAGATAATCTTAAAAGGACATATTATTTCAAATCATTGAACTATATAACCTGAGATCATACTATTACAAAGAAATTAAAATTTATTTTTGTTTTATTTTCATTGCTATTTAGTATGTAAATAAAACAGAAGTGTAATATCTTTATAACTAAACTCAAGGGACCGAATACTTTCTTTCGTTTTAACGAGTTTTTCTTTTTCTTTAATGAGTGTATCAATGTATGAGTTATAAGATAATCAACGAAACTCAGGTAATATCTACGTTATACGAAGTTTTTCGTTATAAAAAAGTTCGTTATGGAGAAAATATTTACATCCAAGTAAGGTAATACATTTTCAGATTATATAAGCTTCTTGCTGATCACTTTCCTTTTAACAGATTCTAATATGTTGTGTCCATTACGGCCAAATAAAATAAGTTGAAGTTCCGAAGATCTTTACCAATATTTTTTTCAATATGTTTTCATTTTTAACTGTGTTGTCTGGCATGTTTAATATGAGTCTGCTGTCCTATAATAGAGCGCAAAAGCTTGCACATTTGATTCTTGCTAAAGATTTACGGTCTGCTGGCACCAGATGCTGCGTCTTTTATGGCTATATCTAGCGACCATTAAACGCAGGTATCTCTTCAGTCGACGTCACGATGCTGAGTAATGGCTAAATGAAGCATCTCTCAGAACCGAACCCGACTCGCCACGAAATGAAACGCATTTTTCTTTTTTGAAATGAACATGATATTTTTGTTCGATCACATAGGAACCTTGTTAATATTTGTCGATATTTTCCTTATGCACGTAGAAAAAATTTGTAAACTATTTATCATGGTCTTTTGTAATTTTTTAGGGAATCAATTGGGTAATTTTTACATCATCGACAGATTTCATTATAAATACAAATAAATCGCACTACAATGAATTTCTTTTGTAGAAGCTTGGCTTCTTTTATTTGATAACGACCACCTTGCTACATTCAGCATTAAACGGCATTTTTCAATTCTGACATTTTATATCAATCTATTCGACATTATCAGGATAATTGCTGGATGTTTTAGTAGATTAAAAACAACTAATAATATACCAACAAAGACGCACGGACTATTGATGCATGGACACGCCTCTAGTTCCAGTGAAGTACTTAAGTATTATTTGAAACAAAATTTAAATCCCCCTCAGTATAAAATCCGCGCCGTTACGAATAAGAATTCAACAAAAAATGGTACTAATCGTATATGCGTATCGAGAAGTTTGCTGGTGTGTACATTTTCCAATATTGATGAAATTATGCGTCAGACGCAAATTAACTTGACATGATTGTTGTTATGAAGAAATTCGTACAGCTTCGTCAGTGCATTTAAAAAATTGCTAAGAAAATAACATTCCTGGAATAACGGTCGTTGGTGCATCTCTGATATGTACTACAAAATTGCCTTAAATATATTATAAAGACAGTTAATATTTTCTTATCATGTGATCAGGAATAGTTTTGACATTAATTTATTTGTCCTAATATATTTTGTTTATTGTCATAGTTGCATGTGAGACCAGGAACGGGCGTGGATACTTTTCACTAATTAGCTTGGCGCCTCCGGTATCTATTCATAATAACAGTTTTATTTGTACTTTGCAAGTTTATAAGAAAAACTAGTGGTTCTACAAGAGCACATACTTTCTCGCTTTTTTGAAAATTCAGAGTTCAACGAAAATTAGCCCAGCGCTATTCTTTTCAGCATCCCTTTTTCTATCCGTGGGAAAAAATTAAAGAAATAATTTTGAACAGTTTTTGAGAAAAAAGTTATTTTTTTTAAATTGCCTATATTTCACGCTAAATTACATGAAAACTACTCATATTTTCGAAAAATTGAAAATGAACTTATTTAAAGATCCTCAACGAACATTTTCATTACGGAAAATATCCTTATCTTCAATATTATAGTTGTAGGAAGACCACCTCCCCAAAAAATTGCACTTTGGCAGTTGTAAAAAAATCTGGGTTTTCAACGAACGTGAGACCTGCACCATTCTCTTAAGCGCTCTTTACGCTTAAGAGAAGATGAAGACAAGTTTGATTTAAAAATTGGCCGCCATTTTTAAATCAACGGTTTAGACGCTAGCATTGACTACACCATACAGACAGCCGGATAGAGACGTTTTGCCGTCAATCAATATTTCGGTATCAAGGACCAAAAGAATATGGATTCTGACTACACCACGTGGTAGAGGAATTTTTCTATATTTAACATCTTGCTTTATCCTCTTTTTCGGTTCCAGAGCGTGGCAATAAGTTTTTTGCCGAAAATTCGCGGTTTTCCGGCGTAGGATTGCATAACTTTCTCTTCTTAGAAATTACCGTAATTCACAACGTTTCACAATGTACTCTAGGTGTATTGAAACTATCAACATGTGTAAAGAATTCTTTGCGAAGTATTCTAGAGGGCATGGCTACGAACTGTACCAATCGATTTGTCTCGTCGAGAGGAATCGAATGAGCTATAAGTGATGTACGTCGATCAACACCGGTTTTAGTTGCTTAAAAAATAATAAGCCCGTTTTTTTTTTAGAATTGTCTTAGAATTGTCTGAATGAATATGCAACAAACCAATGGTTTTCTCTTTAGGAGGCTGAGTCGCGTCGAATGTCACCTCATTTGACTCTAAAGTGGTCTAATCGTGAGGGACGGACGAACGGACTTACTTAATTACCTCATAAAGATTTGACGGATGAAAAAATCTCTCGTTAAGTAATAGTAATAATTCCACTCCTCGCCGTTGAGTGATTTACATTCCACTTCATTATTTCTTCGGCAAAATGTGAACAGAATCCACACCGGTACACACCCTCTCCCCGTCTCTCTCTCTCTCTCACTGAGCACCAGATGAACTTGTGGAACTCCGCCTACAGCGAGAGCGCCGCCGCCGGTGCAGACACCCTCGCCTGCGTCCTCAGTCCTATCCTCACCGTTCCCCGCCACCGTCCCCACCTGTCCCCCCGCCCGCGCGCCACTTCTTTCACCGCGAACGCAACTTGCTCTCCTTCGATGGCACCCTCGTTCCGATTCGAACGGGCGGGGGTCTTTTGTCGTTGAACTTGTGCCGTTCATTGTAATCACATTCTGAGTTAATCCGAGTTGGAAGCAGCCGGTACAATGCCACGCAGCGCAACCCATTAATTTCATTAGCGAGCTATATCGCGCGCACAGCCCGCGGCTGGGCTGGGCTCGGCTCCGCGCACCTTCCCCCACCCCCGCACCGTGCCGTCGCGCCGCTTGCGTCGCCTGCGGGCTTCGCACCGCGACGCGTGGCGGCGGAGGGCGAGGGAGCAGGGTAGCCCGACGCGCCACAGGTAAGGAGAGAGCCCCGCCCACCCCGCTCCGTTCTCCACCCTCTCCGCTCCCCACGGGGCTCCTTGATGCTCTCGAGGTGGCGTGCGGCGGAGTGCGCGTACGCGCCGCAAGGTGCCGCCCCGGTCGGGGGAACGGCGCCCTCGTCGCCGACTTCTCCATCGTCTCCGTCGTCGTCGTCGTCTTCGGTGGTCGCGCTCCGTCGTCCGCTGCCATCGCCTGGCCGAGTCGCGGCGTGCCGGGCACTTCTGTACTTGAATTCGATGATGGAATAGCTGTTTTCCGTTTTACGCATTTGCTATAGAACTACATCCGATACAAAATTCTGTTTCTCATACAAAACGTATTTGTTCAAAATTCCTCATTATCGTTAGTTGACTTGACGTCCTCGTCGCCGACGCCTCCATCGTCGCCATCGCCGTCGTCTTCGGTGGTCGCGCACCGTCGCCCGCTGCGCCGCGGATTGCGGCCCTCGCCGTCGAACTGCCATCGCCTGGCCAAGTCGCACACACACTTACACTAACATGCACTACACTACCACATATTCCGGGAGACTGGTCGGGAGCTTAGAGCTTGTCTCGGCTGAGGCGGTGCCTCGCTGGTGGGAGAGTCCTGGTTAGGGGGAAACCCCACTACCCGACGGTAGGTCGGCGCCGGATCTCGCTATCCAGCGGGGGAAGATCACCACCATCTCCCGAGAAAAAACATGCACTACACTAACGGGACTAATGACCAAAGCAGTTGACGCGCCCGAAAACACAAAAAAATCAAATCAAATCTAAAGATATCAGAGAATAGTTGAAATAAAATAATAATTTTGGGGGTTACCCATGGAATATATTATGTTCTTTCTCTGAAGTTTTAAAAGATATTCTTAATTTTGGTTTACAATATCAATGTTTTATTTTAAACTATTAAAACGTCATGTTTGCATTTTTTGTTTGGTAATGGTTATGTTTTGTTATTTAAGTGGTATTTGAATTGATTGTTCTAAGTGGAAACATTTATTAATTATTTTGTTGAGTTCAGAATATATAGTATTACTTACTTTTTTAAATGATGTGTTGACTAGGTGGAATACAGTATGAATTATTTCTTTCTATAATTTATTTACTATTTGCGGTTTGTGAAGGTTCCCTGGGTATTTTAATTTCTATGGTACGTTCTAATGGGAATGATTATTTACAGTCTTTTGTAGTATTGCAATGCTAAAATATATTTTTATGTTTATATTTTTGATCCCTCTTTCTTTTTTAAATGGAATGTTTGGTGAGTGGTTTAATTTATATTTTTTATGGCATTCGTTTACATATTATTTATTAATCTAAGTGGAAATGTTGAAGGTTTAAGATATATTTGGGGTTTTGATTTATTGTCTTATTGTTTAATTTTGTTGAGATTTTGAGTTTGTGGTTTAAAAATTTTAG